>ML819525.1:55537-79242 GCA_009831015.1 Picea engelmannii
GTAAAAAGAAGAAATACATTTGCTAGGCAACGGTGTCCTTCACTCCAAGAAGACCTCGCAGAGAATGGAATTTTTGCTCAGTGAAGGTCTTGGTGAAAATGTTTGTCGTCTGTTCTGCTGAAGGACGGAACTGTAATTAGATGATCCCATCATGTACTAAGTCCCAGATGTAGTGCATGTGGATCTCGATGTGCTTCGTTCGTTGCCTTTGAACTGGATCTTTACATAACTTCAGATTGCTATGGTTGTCACACCAGATGACGATCGGCCGATGAAACTGAATGCCCAACTCAGTGAGAAAATGTTGTAGCCACGTAGCTTGGATGGTTATGTTAACTACCCCTCTGTACTCTGCCTCGGCTGAAAATAGAGCAATGGCAACTTTCTTCTTGCTCAACCAACAGATAGGCCCGGAACCAAGACTGAGTGAGTAACCAGATGTGGACTTGCGATCAATGTTATCGCCAGCCCAATCGGGATCAGTAAACCCAGTGAGATCTAATGTAGAGTCTGCTGCATAATGAATCCCAAAGGTGATGGTGACCTGTACATATCAAAGGATACACTTTGCATCTTTCCAATGAAGCTCATGCGACTCCTGCATGAACCTGGAAACTACGCCAACTGCATATGAGAGGTCTGGTCTGGAGTGTGTGAGATACAACAAGCTTCCCACTAGCTGTCTGTACAATGTGTTGTCAACCAGTGGAGTCTCCCTGCCATCCTCAAATTTGACTCCTGATAGGAAAGGATTCGGAGCAGACTTGCAGTCTGTCATGTGAAATCTCTAAAGTAGATCTCGTGCATACTTGGCTTGAGACAGTTTGATGCCTGATGCATCCTGACCGATCTGAAATCCAAGGAAGAAGTGTAGCGGACCCATGTCTGTCATCAAAAACCCGTCATGCAAAATCCTCTTGACTGCAACAATCGCTGAAGTCGAGCAACCGGTGATCAACAAATCATCAACATACACAACTAAAAGTAGAAGTGAATCAGTTGTCCTCAGCATGTATACATTTGGGTTTGATTTACCACATACAAACTTATGTGACGACAGATAGGAGTCCATCTTGGCATACCATGCCCTTGCAGCCTGCTTGAGGTCATAAAGTGACTTCTTTAGTCGACAAACCAAAGATGAGTCCTGCATAAATCCATGGGGCTGCTCCATGTAGATCTCCTCAGAGAGATCACCGTGAAGAAATGCATTCTTCATGTCCATTTGATGGACTTCCCATCCCTTGGCTATCGCAATGGCAAGAGCCAATCGTATGGAATATATTTTCACTACTGGAGCAAAGGTCTCATCATAGTCATACCATGAACCTGCTGAAAGCC
This sequence comes from Picea engelmannii, assembly GCA_009831015.1. Classification (NCBI taxonomy): domain Eukaryota; kingdom Viridiplantae; phylum Streptophyta; class Pinopsida; order Pinales; family Pinaceae; genus Picea; species Picea engelmannii. The sequence continues at coordinate 56,879 of ML819525.1, forward strand.
TTTGGCGACAAGCCTGGCTTTGTATCTGCTAATATGTCCATCCGATGCGCTCTTGTTCCTGTAGAGCCATCTGCATCTGACAAGTTTCCTCCCATAAGGAAGCAGAACCAGACCCCAAGTCTGGTTATCGAGGAGGGAGTTGTACTCCTCCTGCATGGCAGATTCCCAAAAGGGATTTCCAACAGCCTCACCATAAGACTGTGGATCTGAGGACTGAACCAAGAAAAGATGCCTAGAAGGCAATGGTTCAGTGATAGTGAGTGCAACATGAAGCTCCTCGAAATTAGATCGAGTCCTCCTAGTATTGGCTGGATCACCTACGAGATCCCCTGCATCCTGACGAGTAGTCTGTGCCCACTTGGGCCTCTGCTCTGGCTCTGTAACTGCATCTAGATGCTCTGACTCTGCATCTGACTGTACTAGCTCTGAATCTGAATATGAATCCTCTGAGTCCTATAAATCAGAGCTCTCATCTAAAGAAGATTCGGCATGTGCATGCTCATCATCTCGGACAAGTGGAACAATGAAGGTGTCTGCATGCGGCTGCTGAGGTACATGCGAGACACTTTCCTGGAATTAGACACTATGTTCAATGATGAGCCAGTTCGAGGAAAGATCAATAAGCTGATATCCCTTCACACAATCAGGGTATCCAACAAAAATGCACTCAGTGCTCTGTGGATCAAGTGCCTTCCTCTTTTCAAAGGGAACCCGAGCCCATGCATGAGAACCAAAAATGTGAAAGTGGGTCACTTCTGGTTTGAGGTTGCTCCAAGCCTCGTAAAGGGTCTTATCCTTGACAGATCTATGGTGAGATCTGTTTTGGATGTATGTTGCATAGTTAAGTGTCTCGACCCATAATCTCTCTGGTAGTGACTTTGCATGCAACATGCAAGATGCCATCTCCTTTAGAGATCTGCTTTTCCGCTCAGCAACTCCGTTTTGCTGCAAAGTGTAGGGAACTGTATGCTGCAACTGAATCACTGCCTCATGGCAAAGGTTATGGATCTCATGATTTACATACTCTCCCCTGTTATCAGTTCGGAGGACTTTGATCTTCTTTTCAGACTGTGTCTCAACCAAAGCTTTGAAATCTTTGAAGTGTTGAAAGACCTCGAATTTTTGCCTGAGAAAGTAGATCCATGTAAAATGTGAGAAATCGTCAACAAAAATGAGAACAAACCTCGCTTTGTTGATCGATGGATGCAGAAAAGGACCCATGAGGTAACTATGGATCAGATCTAAAGGTGCGGAAACTCGCTAAGACTTTCCTTTGTCGAATTTCTCTTCAGGGTGTTTTCTGAGAACACATCCGTCACATACTCCCTTGGAGAAATGGATGTTTGGTAGACCATCAACTAATTTGTGCTTGCTAAGCTGTTGCATGTATCTAAAATTCAAATTTCCAAACCTTTCATGCCATATCTTACTACTTTCATCAGCATGAGTAAGCAGTAAAGCAGAATCATGTTCAATGAATTCAGAAAATGTATACAATCTAAACTAATGATTTACCTCACCAGTTGCAATCCTAGTGTTGGTTTGCATGTCGTAAATGTCCACAACATTTGGTGTGAATACGACTCTCTTTCTGGTGCTAGAATTCGTCATTTGATACACGGAGAGAAGGTTGCAGAAAACTTGGGAACATGCAACACATTCTCGAAACTTTCGTTGGTGAGTTCAATCCTTCATTTGTCGGTGACTTCGACATAAGAGTTGTCCCCCATCAGAATAGGAGGACCTTTGCATGAATCCAATGAAGAATAGACTACTTATGAGGCAGCCATGTGATGTGATGCTCCTGAATCTACGATCGAAGCATCGAGAGAGGAGTTGATGGCAATCAAGGCATGGCTAGAATTGCCTTTCTTGGAATTCAGATCTTCTGGCATCTTCTTCTTTGCACCCTCGGGGATGCGATATCCAAGGTTGTTTTGCTGAATTATTCAAGACATCAGATCTATTTTATTTTGCATGCATGCGGATTCTGAATGGAATCCTTTGTGACAGTACATGCATTTCTCTCCTTTTCTTCCCTTTTCTCCTTTGGATCCGGAGACATCGGTGAAGGGTTTTGTGTACCCTTCCTTCTTCGTATGTGCATGAGCTTTCCACTTATCTTTATCTTTAGATTTTTTATATTTGTGGTTTCCATCATGCATAGTGAGTGCATGCGCCCTTGGGCCTTTGATTGCGCCCATGTTGATGAGCTTGGTTTGCTCTTGTGTCAGGGATTCAATAAAGTCCTCAAGAGAAGGCATCTTCCAGGTTTATCCAGAGGTGAATCTGACAGTATGGAATGTGGATACGAATACAAAGAATTCATGTCCAAGCTTGGAGAGAATGGTGAGAACCATTTCTTTCTCCTCCGCCGATTTATAAACCCCGTAAGCTTTGAGTTGTGACAGTAAATCCTTGAATTTTGTAAAGAAATCTTGGATATTGTCGAAGCTTTTTGGATCCAATGTGAGCAGCTCCACCTCCAACATGTATCCCCTCATCTCATCTTGTTTTCCAAAGATCCCTTCCAAGATTTTTCAGGCTTCATTGGGAGTCTTATAGGAAGATATGTGAAAAAGGATATCGGGAGAAATAAGACTGCAAATTGTTCCGAGTGCCTCATCAATGCGATTTAAGTACTTGGATTTTTCTATGGCTGATGTCGGCTCTGTATTTGTATTCATAGTTAACCTATACAACCTTTTGGATCAGAGATGTATGGGTATTTTCTCCTTCCATGCAAAATAGTTGTAAGGTGTAAGAATGAATTCTTTTTGGAATTCCATCTTTCCTTTCTTCAATCTTTTGTACCTGCAAAAAATTTTGGTGTAGCTTTTGCTTAACAGTCTGTTGGCTCTGATACCATGTAAATGTGTTGAACTTGCACATAATAGATCTAGCTAAACAATAATACAAACATTTGCAGAGAGGATTGGAGAAAGAAGAAGAAGGAGAGAAAGAATGGAAGAATTCTCATTAACCGTTATGAATAATGAATAATTTACACATGATATACTCTGTATATCTCGATAAGTTCGACTTGAGGTGAACCAATGCGCCATAGTGGTGGTCTAGAGTGATATGGACACACACCAATAGTTACGGAAGTGAACTACCACCTATTCTAGTCTCTCAGGCAGTTACGGGAGTGAACTGCCACCTAGTTGAGTTAACTACTCAACTAGTCTTCAATTAACTGACTGAACAGAGAGTAGTGAGGAGTTAACTCAGGGAATCAAGGCTAATGCGCCACTCTGGTGATGATACCAAGGCAAGGTTGAATTAGCATGGTGATGATCCCAATGTTGCATGGTAATGATCCTAATGCAACATCTAAACTCAATTCAACTAGTCAAACTGAAGTGTCAACTGAAAGAGAATATTCTCCAGGTGGAATATTCTCCCCTAAAATATAGGAGACTGGATAATGACTAATTATGAATAATAAACAAGGAATAACCTTAGGAAAAATAAATCCTAGGTGTGTTTGAAGTAACTCCAACAAGTAGAGGGGAAAAAGAAAGGGGAATTCAGTTAAGTATATAAGAGGGGAAAAAATGGATAAAAGAGACTGGGAAAATAGAAAAGAGGAGGGCAATTTTCAGAAGCGGGAAGTCTCAACAAAGGCCCATTGTTGCCAAATCACCGTTTTCTAGTCAAATATTTTATCCACCTACTTGTTTTGTGTGTTTGATTTACTATCACTATTGGTATACCTTTTCGAAGATTGTACTTCATCTTCCTTTGCAATGGCATACAAGATTTCATCCTCTTGTCCAACTAGTCTATTTCTTTCAATGTAGCAATTGTAACACCCTGTTTCCCCCAGTCTGTAAAAATAACTGGACTGGCCAAGAACTGTGGCAAACTCAGAAATGTGAATGTGTGATGTGAATGGACCTTGTGAAAAAGGTCGATGAATGTGAATAATATATATATATATATATATTGCAGGATTACTGAGAGGGGATATGCTGAAAAAGAGACCACGATGGCTGGATAAAGGCGGTGGAAGGCACCTAGAATGGTGGCGTTAACTTCCACCGAAAACAATATCGTATTTGGACTTCACTGGCCCGGAGAACCAAGAGCGGCTCGTTGGCCCCGAATTAAAGGTCTCACAAGATGGTAGGTAGATGGCTCCTCAGGAATTAATGATGGATGGGGGGGTGAACCGCCCATCCGTAAAGCCGTCAGGCCTGACCAGTGTGAGGGAAATCGCACCACACGCAACCTCACAAGAGGATAAGGCATGAGGGAGAAGCGATTGGGGGAAGACGCGAGGGGAGGAAGAGAACTTTGGAGATACGCAGAGTGAGTGATAGCAGAGAAGGGGGAGAGTAACCCTTGTTCTTGGTCACTAGCAAACCGAGACACAGTCTCGCAGCATCGTGGTCTCAGCTTGGGGGTGGCTAGTGGTAAATCGTTGAGCCTACGGTTGGGTGGAAACGAACACCCCTCTCAGCAGTTGCACTCAATTCTGGTGTTATTTCTAATAAGTGTTTTACATCTTGCATCTTGAAATTCATATGCTGACATATAAGCTCATAAACTGTGAATTTGTGAGTGATTACGGTATAAGACTGTCTGTGCAGTGTTTTGATAAGAAATGGTAGATGTATGCTTGTAACAGAAAAACCATGCATGGCATATGTTGTTAGATAAATTTATTTATGCGTAAGTTGAACCAAGTTAGACTTCCAGTCCGTTCTCGGGAATTTGTTTCCCCTTATCTGTCTCCGGGAATGCCCCGGAATAGATCTCTCCACTGAGATACCCTTCTTGGAAAAGTTTACTAAGAACCTGGAAAAAGGACTTGAATGTGTAAATCTTAGCAACCCTGTACAAGGAAGAATGATCCTCTTGAAATCTCGAAATATCAACGTAGGGATAAGTATCGATCGACGGAGGAGATCTCGTCGGAATATTTGTGGTCATTCACGACCGTTAGATTGGAGGAAGAAACAAGGGCGTTACACGCCTTACCCCTTTTCTTTTATCTTTGCGAGTAGCGAGGAAATCGGGACCGTAGATCCCCAAGGTTTGTGGGAGTATCTAGACCGTTGGTTTTTCCACGTCCAAAGAGCAGAGGAGTTGGTACACGGCGTGGGACATATATTAGTTGTCAGATCTTAGCTAGAAAACCCAATAGACATTGGATTTGTTAGGAGATGCATGAGGGTTAAGCCCTCGTGAACAAGGGCGGAAGTCCCGAGAGAGGAGTCGGTGTCGGGGATTCGGAGTTCGGGATTCTGGGAGTCCTGATGACAAGAGATCGGGACACTCCACGGTGAAAATCCCAATATAGAGCTAGATCATCCATCCATGAAGGACACATGGCGAAGATTGAGAGTCCATTGGTATTTTGGATACCGAGGATTCGAGTTGACAGAAGAATTGTGTCACTGGGGGTCGCAAGTTGCGAAATTGCGAAATAATAAGGATCGTCCGTGTTGGAGGACAGGTGGCAGAGATCTGACCATTTCACGTATCGAGGATTCATGAGTTTGGAGGTGGAAGACCAGACTCTTGGAGTCACAAAGTTCCGAGTCGCGAGATCACGATGTGATCTGGGCCGTTGATCTAAGAGGAAGGACAGTCGTGAGATCTGACCATTTCGCTTATCGGGGATTCGGGAGTTTGGAGGTGGAAGACCAAACCCTTGGAGTCGCCAAGTTTTGAATTCACGAAAGGATCAGAGCCATCCGTCTATAGGAGGACACGTGTCGCAAGATCCTCTTTATCGGGTATTCAAACATTGGGAGTAAGAGGAGGAATTCTCTTGATCTCGCGAGTGACGAAGTCGCAAGAGGATCAGGACTGTCCATCCGAGGAGGATAGGTGGCAGAGATCAAAGGATCTCGTAAACTCAGAGGTTCACAAGGTAAGAGCCCAAACGTTGGGTGCTCCAAGTCGCGAGTGGCGAAGTCACGAGGAGTGGAGACAGTGGTTGGATCTAGAGAACGAGAGGACCGTTGGATCAGGAACCCCATCGCCTATCGCTCGTTCGGGGGTTCAGAGGTTGAAAGGATTCGTTTACGACTTCACAAGTAGCGAAGTGCCGAGAGCCGAGCACGAGAGAACACGTGGCAGAACTTCAAGGTGGGGCCCACGTGGTTGACAGGCGAACACACGTCGCCTGGGAAAAGGAGCCAACATTTCGTTGATTTCTTGCATCTTGGGGATTCGCGGGATAAGAGCGTGAAGGCTCGGTGCTTCAACCTACGAGGTTGCGAATAGCGAAAAGCGTCAAGGGAGGAGTCAACCCAGCGTTGACTTATCGCATCTCGGGAGATCGCCATAGGAGGGCACGAGAGTTCGACCTTTGAACTCACGAAGGTGCGAGTTGCGAGAGGCGCTAGTATTTAAGCCCTAGCCTACAGTTACGTGTGAAGGGCGCTGACAAAGAAAGGAGTCAACACTTCATTGACTTCTCACGTCTCGGAGATTCGCGAGAAGAGAGCATGGGAACTCGACGTTGAAACTCGCGAAGTCCTGAATAGCGAGAAGTAGGGGCAACCATTGAGTTAGGACCCCTTCGCCATTCTACCTCTAATATTGGACTCGCTTGTATTGTTGAGTCGCGAAACACGAAAAGGCACCTGGTTTGTTTGGCCTATGGTCCTAACCCACGATCACAGGGAAGTGAACAGGGAAGAACTAGCCTATACTATGCCCCTGTAAGACTTCGGGGAATCTGTCCCTTGAGGAAAAATGAAAATTTCATTATGCCGTAGTGGGTGTGTGACAAATTGGTATCAAAGCATGGTTACAACACTCGGCCTGCATGGGCTCATGAATGAGTTGCGTAGAAGCTCCGTTCGGAACACTCTTAAAAAGAGTAACCCCCTGTATTAACCTTCCTAATCAAAAGACGAAGTCGAGAATGAAAAAACCCTATTGTGTGTGTGTACATGTGAAAATATAAATTATGTATTGGTTATAAATAAATATACATATTGACTAACAACCAACGTTTTTCCTTTTGCACACAAGCGGAAGATCAACCGTGCGAAATTATCAACGCATAGTGTGGTGACTCACCATGAAGTGGGAGAAGGCTCCCATAATAGAGACGAAGAGTCTGACGAAAGTAGGGTAGTAGGGATCCCTCCAGATCTAGCCAAGACTACGAGGAGCCTCATGGTCGAATTACAAAGTTGTAAGGCTGACAATGAAAGGATGATGAAAGAACAAGAAAAGCAAACATAAATTAATGCAGTCTTACTTCAGAGTTTATCCGATCTACAAAGACAAATGCAACATGAACCTGAAACTCAGAAACATGGTCATATCAATGGCCACACTGAGAGGAGCACCTCGAAAAAGGTCCACCCCAAAGGTAAAGGACCAGTGTCGAGTGATTCCTCTAAGAAGGAAGCTGGAAATTCCGAAGGCTCTTCTAGCAGCAGAACTAGTTCCTATTCCCGAAAGAAACAGAAGAAGGAAAAGCATTCCAAAGGTCAAAAATTCAAAGAGTTCAAAAAGGCCAAACCACCCTCCTTCGACGGTGAAATAAAGAAGGGAGAGGAAGCAGAGGCATGGCTGCTTGGACTAAAGAAGTATTTCAGAGTCCATGACTTTTCAGAAAATATGAAGGCCCGAGTGGCCACCTTCAACTTCAACGGAAAGGCTTCCATTTGGTGGGAAGACCTTAAGAATGTGAAAGGGGTTCGCGAGGAGGACCTGTCTTGGGAACGGTTTGAGAAATACTTCCAAAAGAAGTATCTATCGGAAAAATATTTGGACGAAAAGACTAAAGAGTTTTATGAACTCAAACTGGGACAACTCACTATAGAAGAATATGTCAACAAATTCCTCAATTTGTTGAGGTATGTACCCTATATAAAAGCAAAAAAGGCAAAGGTACAATGCTTCATCGCTGGACTACCTAAGGACTATCGGAACAGAATTGAATTTGATGAGCCAAAGACTTTAGAAGGCACTATTCGAAAGGAAACCTATTGTCATGAACAGTTTGGGCATCGAGCAAAACCTCGCGAAGGATGGAAACAAAAGAATAGTTCAAGATTTCAGAAAAGGGGAATTAAATCCCCAAGATTTAAGAACTATAAGAAGAACCCAAGAATGAGCTTCCTAGCCCAGAGTATGCATCAGCAGAATTTTCCCTCCTTGAGCGGAAATAAAACTTTTGGACCCATATCAGTGAAGACCGATAGCCCGAAGAGAGAACCTTTGAAATGTTGGGGTTGCGGGGAAGAACATCTATTGAGAGACTGTCCACATTGACAACAGAATAGTTGGAAGATTTATAACATCCAAGAAGCTACTACCGTCAATGAGGTGGCCAGGAGTGTGCCACAAATTTATGCAGCTTTGGATAATAACCAAGCCGACCACCAAGCTTTAGTAGTAGAAATAGAAGGTATGATTTCGAACCATCTAGTGTCTTTTTTGATTAACCCTGCTTCAAATTTGAGTTATATAGTCCCTAAAGTTGTTGACAAGTGTAAAATACAACCATAAAAACATACCAAGCCATGGTTGGTACAGTTAGCCACTGGCACCAGAAGGAAGATAGCAGAGGTTATACCAGCCTGCCAATTAATGTTGGGTGAATTTCCCACCCAAGCAACCCTTAACATATTACCCCTGGGATCATATGATCTGTTGATTGGTATGGATTGGCTAGCCGCCCATAAAGCCAGACTAGATTGTTACCATAAAACCTTAGAGTGTGTAAGTAAAGAAGGGAGAAGAATAACCCTTCAAGGGATCTGAAAACCCGTCTCGGTGAGACAAATATCAGCCCTGCAAATGAGAAAGTATTGCCGAAAGGGATGTCACCTATATGCAATACAGGTGTTGAAAACAATCGAAGGTGATAAACCAACCTCTGACGATCACCCTATCCTAAGAGAATACAAAGATGTGTTTCTGGAAGAGGTACCGGGTCTACCTCCGAGAAGGGACATGGACTTCTTGATAGAACTTGCGCCAGGAGCGGTGTCGGTGTCTAGGACACCCTACCGGATGAGCACACTCGAGTTAGTTGAACTCAAATTGCAATTAAAAGAAATGATGGATAAAGGCTATATACAACCTAGCGTGTTTCCATGGGGAGCACCAGTCCTGTTTGTGAAAAAGAAGGACAACAACCTTAGACTGTGTATAAATTATAGACAACTTAATAAGGTAACCATAAAGAACAAGTACCCCTTGCCCAGGATCGATGATCTGTTCGATCAATTGGGAGGCCCATCTATTTTCTCATAGATCGACTTGAGGTCGGGATACCATCAAGTCCGAATCAAGGATGAAGACATCCATAAAATGGCTTTCTGGACACGGTATGGTCACTATGAATTTGTGGTAGTGCCATTTGGGTTAACGAATGCCCCCGCCACTTTTATGTGCTTGATGAACAATGTACTCAATAAATTTCTAGATAAATTTGTGCTAGTTTTTATTGATGACATATTAATCTACTCTAAGAATAGAGAAGAGCATGAAGAGCATCTTAGACTTGTGTTGCAAGTGCTAAGAGAACATCAGCTCTATGCCAAATTCAACAAATGTGAATTCTTCTAGAGGGAAATACATTACTTAGGCCATGTTCTCTCCGAAGAAGGAGTAGCGGTAGACCCTGACAAGATCAGGTCTATCATGGAATGGCTTGCCCCGAAGGATGTTTCGGATATCATATCCTTTATGGGATTAGCAGGATACTATAGGAGATTTATAAAAGGATTCTCCAAGATTGGTTGTCCAATCACTGCCCTCCAGAAGAAGGGGACAAAATTCCTGTGGACACAGAAATGTGAAGAAAGATTTCAAACCCTAAAATATCTACTGACCCATGCACCCATACTGAAGATCGTCGATCCAGAAGCTGACTTCCTCGTGTGCACATATGCCTATAAGGAAGGGCTCAGAGGAGTCCTTATGCAGGAAGGAAGTGTGATCTGCTATGAATCCTGAAAATTGAACGAGCATGAAGTCAACTATGTGACCCATGATCTAGAGTTGGCTGCCATAGTGTGTGCCTTGAAAATGTGGAGGCATTACCTCTTGGGAAGAAAATTTGTACTTGTGACAGATCACTGTGGTTTGTGATACCTGTTTGATCAACCAAAGCTCAACGCTAGACATGCTAGATGGATGGCCCTCCTTAGCAAATTTGATTTCGAAATCAAACACATTAAAGGAAAAGAAAATAGGGTTGTCGATGCCCTTAGCAGGAGCATGAAAACAATTCACCTGGCAACGATGAGCACCCGCGAGACAGATGTCAAGGAAAGAATCAGAAATGCACAAGAAACAGATCCCTTCGTCTAGACCGTGACCATGTACCTACAACAAGAACCCGCCAGAGTCAAATATGAAGGCTACCAGATGACTGAAGGAGGTCTGCTCACTTACAGAAACAAATTTTATATTCCAGATTGTGACGACTTGAAGAGGTTCATACTGGATGAACTACATAAAAGACCCTACTCGGGTCATCCAGGATACCAGACAATGATCACTGCCACCAGGAAACAATTTTATTGGCCTGGAATGAAGAAAGACATAGCCAAGTACTTAGCCAAATGCATAGAGTGCCAGCAGGTTAAAGCAAAACATCGACACCCAACAGGATTATTGCAACCTTTACCAATCCCAGAATGGAAATGGGAAACCATCTCCATGGATTTCATCACTAGATTACCAACCTCAACCAAACAAAATAATGCCATTATGGTAGTGGTGGATAAATTGAGCAAGTCTGCTCATTTCATCCCTGTCAAATCAACCTCCAAAGCAATCGATATCGCCCAGGTGTTCATGAAGGAGATATTCAGACTGCATGGTATGCTGAAAGAGATCGTGTCTAACCAAGACACAAAATTTACCTCTAGCTTTTGGAAATCATTGATGGTTGGTTTAGAGACCAAATTGTTGTTTAGCACCACCTATCACCCTCAAACCGATGGACAGACAGAAAGAGTGAACCAAGTACTTGAAGACATGCTAAGAATGCATGTAATGCATCAACCCAAGAAGTGGGAAGACTACCTGCCACTAATAGAATTCGCCTACAACAACAACTACCAAGCATCCTTAAAGATGAGTCCCTTCGAAGTCCTCTATGGTAGATCGTGTAATACTCCAGTCAACTGGAGTAATCCTGTAAACATGATTTCTTTTGGACCCAAGATTTTGAAAGAAATGGAACAGGAGGTGACTCAGATAAAACTGAACCTAAAGGTCGCTCAGAACCGACAGAAAAGTTATGCCGACCAAAAGAGAACTCCAAGAGAATTCAAAGCGGGAGATCATGTATATCTCAGAGTTAGGCCCAGGAAGAGTTCCCTAAAAATGGGAGCTTGTGCCAAGTTGGCACCTCGGTATTATGGACCCTTTGAGGTTCTAGATAGAGTGGGACCTGTAGCTTATAGGCTAGCACTTCCTCCCACAATAAAAGCACATAATGTTTTCCATGTTGCATTATTGAAGAAATATGTACATGATGTTAACCATATAATTGATTGGTCTGTGATCCAGGTGGAACCAGAGGGAGAATTTCTACCAGAACCCCAATGCATACTGGACAGAAAGGAAACCCCGCTCCGGAACCAAACCATTGCACAGGTCAAGGTGCAGTAACAACATTTTGGCCCAGATGAGGCTACATGGGAAATGGAGGATGCCATGAAACATGCATATCCGATTTTGTTTACTTCTATACATGCATTTCATGTTAATAGATAAGAACATCGAGGAAGATGTTCCTTTAAGGGGGAGGGAATTGTAACACCCTGTTTCCCCCAGTCTGTAAAAATAATTGGACTGGCCAAGAACTGTGGCAAACTCAGAAATGTGAATGTGTGATGTGAATGGACCTTGTGAAAAAGGTCAATGAATGTGAATTATATATATATATATATATATATATATATATATATATATTGCAGGACTATTGAGAGGGGATATGTTGAAAAAGAGACCACGATGGCTAGAGAAAGGCGGTGGAAGGCACCTAGAATGGTGGCATTAACTTTCACCGAAAACAATACCGTATTTGGACTTCACTAGCTCGGAGAACCAAGAGCGGTTCGCTGGCCCCGAATTAAAGGTCTCGCAAACTAGTAGGTAGATGGCTCCTCAAGAATTAATGAGGGATGGGGGGGTGAACCGCCCATCCGTAAAGCCATCAACCCTGACCAGTGTGAGGGAAATCGTGCCACACGCAACCTCGCAAGAGGATAAGGCGTGAGGGAGAACTGATTGGAGGTAGACGCGAGGGGAGGAAGAGAACTCTGGAGATACACAGAGTGAGTGATAGCAGAGAAGGGGGAGAGTAACCCTCGTTCTTGATCACTGGAAAACCGAGACACAGTCTCGCAACATCGTGGTCTCAGCTTGAGGGTGGCTAGTGGTAAATCCTATCGGAATCGTTGAGCCTACTGTTGGGTGGAAACGAGCACCCCTCTCAGTAGTTGCACTCACTTCTAGTGTTATTTCTGAAAAGTATTTTACATATTGCATCTTGAAATTCATATGCTGACATATAAGCTCATAAACTGTGAAATTGTGAATGATTACGGTATAAGACTGTCTGTGTAGTGTTTTGATAAGAAATGGTAGATGTATGCTTGTAATAGAAAAACCACGCATGGCATATGTTGTTAGATAAATTTATTTATGCGTAAGTTGAACCAAGTTAGACTTCCAGTCTGTTCTTGGGAATTTGTTTCCCCTTATCTGTCTCCAGGAATGCCCTGGAATAGATCTCTGCACCGAGATACCCTTCTTGGAAAAGTTTACTAAGAACCTGGAAAAAGGACTTGAATGCGCAAGTCTTCGCAACCCTGTACGAGGAAGAATTATCCTCTTGAAATCCCGAAATAGCAACGTAGGGATAAGTATCGATCGACGGACGAGATCCTATCGGAAGATCTGTGGTCATTCACGACCGTTAGATTGGAGGAAGAAACAAGGGCGTTACACGCCTTACCCCTTTTCTTTTATCTTCGCGAGTAGCGAGGAAATCGAGACCGTAGATCCCCAAGGTCTGTGGGAGTATCTGGACCGTTGGTTTTTCCACGTCCAGAGAGCAGAGGAGTCGGTACACGGCGTGGGACAAATCTGAGTCGTCAGATCTTAGCTAGATGAACAGTCGGTGGATTTGTTAGGAGATGCATGAGGGTTAAGCCCTTGTGAACAGGGGAAAAAGTCCCGAGAGAGGAGTCGGTGTTGGGGATTTGGACTTTGGGATTCCGGGAGTCCTGATGACAAGAGATCGAGACACTCCATGGTGAAAATCCTGATATAGAGCTAGACTGTCCATCCGTGAGGGACACGTGGCGGAGATTGAGAGTCCATCGGTATTTCGGAGACCGGGGATTCGAGTTGACAGAGGAATTGTGTCACTGGGGGTTGCAAGTTGCGAAATCGTGAAACAACGAGGATTGTCCGTGTTGGAGGACAGGTGGCAGAGATCTGACCATTTCGCGTATTGGGGATTCGTGAGTTTGGAGGTGGAAGACCAGGCTCTTGGAGTCACGAAATCCCGAGTCGGGAGATCGGGATGTGATTTGGGCCACTGATCTAAGCTGAAGGACAGCCGTGAGAAGTGACCATTTCGCGTATCGGGGATTCAGAAGTTTGGAGGTGGAAGACCAAACCCTTGGAGTCATGAAGTTCCGAATTCGCGAAAGGATCGGAGCCGTCCATTTGCAGGAGGACACGTGTCGCGAGATCCTCTCTATCGGGGATTCAGACATCGAGAGTCAGAGGAGGAAGTCTCTTGACCTTGCGAGTGACGAAGTCGTGAGAGGATTAGGAACGTCCATCCGAGGAGGACAGGTGGCAGAGATCAAAGGATCTTGCAAACTCGGAGGTTTGCAAGGTAAGAGCCCAAAGGTTGGGTGCTCCAAGTCGCGAGTGGCGAGGAGCGGAGACAACCGTTGGATCCAGAGAATGGGAGGACCATTGGATCAGGAACCCCATCACCTATCTCACGTTCGGGGGTTAGGAAGTTGAAAGGAGTCATTTACAATTTCATGAGTAGCGAAGTGCCGAGAACCGAGCACGAGAGAACACGTGGTGGAACTTCAAGGTGGGGCCCGCGTGGTTGACAGGCGGACACGCGTCGCCTGGGAAAAGGAGCCAACATTTTGTTGATTTCTCGCGTCTCGGGGATTCACGGGATAAGAGCGTGAAGGCTCGAGGCTTCAACCTATGAGGTTGCGAATAGCAAAAAGCGTCAAGGGAGGAGTCAACCCGACGTTGACTTATTGCATCTCGAGAGATCGCAATAGGAGGGCACGAGAGTTTGACCTTTGAACTCACGAAGGTGCGCGTTGCGAGAGGCGCTAGTATTTAAGCCCTAGCCTACGGTTATGTGTGAAGGGCGCTGACAAAGAAAGGAGTCAACACTCCATTGACTTCTCGTGTCTCGAAGATTCGCAAGAAGAGAGCATAGGAACTCGACTTTGAAACTCGCAAAGTCCCGAATAGTGAGAAGTAGGGGCAACCATTGAGTTAGGACCCCCTCACCATTCTACCTCTAAGATTGGACTCGCTTGTATTGCTGAGTCGCGAAACACAAAAAGGCGCCTGGTTTGTTTGACCTGTGGTCCTAACCCACGATCAAAGGGAAGTGAACAGGGAAGAACTAGCCTACGCTATGCCCCCGTGGGACTTCGGGGAATCTGTCCCTTAAGGAAAAACAAAAATTTTATTATGCCGTAGTGGGTGTGTGACAACAATGAAGAAAATACAATGGACATGAAGGTAAGTTGGTATGTAGAAAGACATGCAAAAAAATAAATACAGTTCTATTTATTTCAATGTACCAGTACAGAAAATACAATTGACATGAAGATAAGTTATTATGTAGGAAGATACGTAGTAGCTACATACAGTAAATTAGGTGCAAAGCAGTAGAATAAATATACAGACAATAAATGAAATACAACACAATGGAATATGAAATGAATGTAGAAGCATGCACCTTTGTATCTCTTCTTCTACATCTGTAGTTAAGATTCCTTCGTCTTCTCCAGTTATTCTGTTTGTTTCAATGTGAGAATGCACAAAATACAATGAACATGATTGTAAGTTGGTATGTAAGGGAAAACAAGTAATATGTACATACAGTAAATGAGAATCAAAGGAATAGAATTAAAAATAGAGTTAGAAGCATGAACCTTTGTTATTCTTGATCCATGGTTGTGGTTATATAGAATTTTTCCTGGCCAAAATATATTACAATCCAAAAAATATTAAGAAGTTGGATAATCCTAGCTGAATGATTTGGTTTTGTGCAAAAAAGTATCCAGATATGCTTTGAGACATGGAATATGATTTTGTAATATGTTTGATGTATATTTCATAATTCAAGTACAAGACAAATTGTATCATGGTCAGACCAGTATGCGTCTAAGTTAAAGAGGGTGTATTGTGAAATGGGCACATTTGACCATACATGGTCAATAAGTCTGTTTTGTAGATGCTTTATCTTAACCAAAAGAAAGCGGAGATTGTAATTGCACATGCAGTTTTCCAATTCTTTTGTTATGGCACTAGTCTGTAGCATGTCAACATTGAAGTCTCCTAGAATGATAATGGTTTCGTTTAGATGTAAATGGTGTAATGCATTTGAAAAAAAACATTCATTATATTGGCAATGTTGCATGAAGAGCGGCATACAAATTGAATATTGCAATTTGCAATCCATGAAAAATTACCCTTGCTAGCACCATCTGAACATCTTTTTCTTCGAAATGCATATGATCCAAAATTGTTATATGTTTTTTCACTAATACCATCACTCCATGCGTAATGTAACTTGATATGCAAGTGTGATTTGAAAATTGCTTATTTTGCATGCATAATGTCATGTATGTTTAATGCAAGCACATAATATCAGATTGCATTGTGTCATAGTCATTGAGTACATCATTCATATGTGCATTTAAGATGCACGTGTTAAGTGAGAGAATTGATATAGATGAGTTTGTTTGTATGGATTGGTAATCATATTGCAGATGCCATTTTGCACTAGTCTGAAGGCGTTGCATCTCAGTATCAAATTTATATTTGACTTTGAAGTTATCTTTTGTAAGAGCGCTTAGCAAATACAAGGACTCTATGTTTCTGACACGGGACAGAGCTGTGTATAGAAGTCCATGTATTCGTATTCCAGCAAGGTCGAAGGAAACTCTATCAAGTGTTTGTCCTTGTGATCTGTGGATTGTACATGCAAATGCAAGTTGAATTGGAAACTGTTTTTGAATCTTCAGTTGACCTATCTTTGTTGATGTTGATATTGGTTTTGATATTCACAATATAGGTGTCCATTCATGCAAAATGTTTAAATTATATAGATAAGCTAACTTGTTGGCTTGTCGGTGGCCAATGTGCGGGTCATGGAACTTAATCCAAAGGACATCGATTTTTTTTGTTTTGGTATAATCTATGAGTATTTCATCTGTACCATTCACTAGGCCATCCTGTGAATCATAGTTGCATGCATATATTTCATCTAGCATGTCTAATTTCAAGACAAGTTGCAAACATAAGTTGTTGTATGTTGGTGACATGGTACATTGCCATGGTTTTCTTCTTCAAGATCAATTGAATTGATGATGATATCATTGCCAGGCATGAGCGATAACATATACTTGTTATGCGCTGAAACATCCTTATTCTTGTAGAATAGGTAAGGGAAGGTTGGGTCAGTCAGGGCAGGTTGCATGCAACTTGAATTGATATATGTTAAGTCATCACATGTTTGGTTGTTTGTCCACATTCTATTTAGAATTGCAATAAAATTTTCATTTGTCTGGGGTGTTGTAATATGTAATTCAAAGCACTTTATGTTGTCTTTCCAAAATCCATGTGTCATTGTTTGCATGTTGACCATAGGTTTCTCAAATATGAGAGAATCTTGTATGGGTTGTGCCTGGTAAAGATCCTCACATAATACCATATCAAGGTTTCCAAAGTATTTGGTTTGGACATGTTTTATGTTTCTCAGTCGATTGTCAATGGAATATAAGAAGCGACTTCCAATCAAGGATGTCTCATCTATGAACACGAGTTGTAGTTCATCATAAATCTTTGACAAGGTATCTAACATTTCTTTGTTGAGTGGAAGAAAATGCGACTTGTTAAAAGGAATCAATAATGCAGAGTGAACTATTGTTCCACCTGCATTATATGCAACTTTTCTTGTATATGCATTACATATCAAGTGCCTCGAAGCATTTACTCTATGTCTATAGTAACAAGTACATGTTACTGGCTCTTTTCTCATGAGGTAGTCAATGTCATCATTTTCCAAGGTCTCAACTTGTTTTTTCCTTTTCCTGTCCCTATACAATGTAGACATTGTCCTGGAACTTTCAGGTCGTAGAACTTTCTCTTTATATCTTACTGAAATATGTCACCATTAAAGATGAATAATGCCTGACAATGGTATGGAATTTTGTTGCAGCTTGGTCACCTTTGTATCATACTTAGCCCTTCTACACCCACCTGCAATTTTCTTCTACAAGAACATTTTGCAAAGGCATGTAGGTACTCATTCTCGGGCAAGGTGGGAATATCATTAAGGGCATGGTGGGAAGGCTAAAGAATTTCCTTATTCAATTGAGGTGTTATATCTCCACTTCATCACATAATGCTAGAAATAATGACAACCAAAGTTGTGCACACAACATTGGCATACATATGGTTCAGAGTTTGGAGAAAAAATTGGAGCAAAATTTAAGAGCAGGAGGGAAAGATATCCCAACCTCTGTGGAAAGTCTACAACATAGGAGTGATGAATAAATACCTAAACATTCTTATTTGCAAACTGTAAATAGTAAACAGTAAAGAACGAATATGGATGAAACTATGGTATTGAAACTTACTCATTAATGATGAACAATGGAATCATAGGTCCAATTGCGAGCACATGATTTCAACCCTGCAAAGTGCGATAGAAGGTCCTAGAATTACCCAGTATTTGCATTCTAGGTTCTCGAAATTTTTTCTTTATAACTTACTGAAATATGTCATTGAAAAAGATGGATAATGCCTAGAAATGGTGTGCAATTTTGTTGCAGCTTGGTTACCGTTGTATCATACCTAGCCCTTCTACATCTACCTACAGTTTTCTTCTACAAGAACATTTTGCAAAGGCAACAAACTTGACGTCGTCTTTTTCACGTGAAAGACACGGGTTCGATTCTCGTACGGGATAGGTAGGTACTCATTCCCGGGCAAGCTGGGAATATCATCGAGGGCAAGGTGCGAAAGCTAAAGAATTTCCTTATTCAATTGAGGCGTTAGATTTCCATTTCTTCACATACGACAAAGGACCGAGATTTGTAATGCTATAAAAAATGATAGCCGGAGTTGTGCACACTACATTGGCATGCACATGGTGCAGAGCATGGGGAAAAAATTGGAGGAAAATTTAAGAGCAGGAGTAGAAGATATGCTAACCTTTATGGAAAGTCTATAGGATAATAATGATGAATAAATACTTAAACATTCTTACTTGCAAACTGCAAACAATAAACAATAAACAATAAACAACGAATACGAATGAAACTATGGTATTGAAACTTACTCATCAATGATGAATGACATAACCACTGGTCCAATTGCGGGTGCATGACTTGAACCTTGCAAAGTGAAAAAACAACTCCAACTACGGGTGCATGACTCCAACCTTGCAAAGTTGAAGCAAACAAAAGAAAGCAACAAGCAACAAACCAGTGACCAAGCACCAACAGGTCCAACTGTAGGCGTAACACCTCAACCTTGCAAAGTTGAACCAAACAACAACAAGCAACAACCGACGAACCAATGAACCAGTGAACCAATAAATAATATATGTATCTTCAATGATGACTAAATTGCATTCCAAGCATAGAATAAATATGAAACATATGATGACTATGCGAGTGGTGCCAGACAACAATATTGTCCAAATTCACTGCAAGACTGTATGGAAAAATTCGAGGAAAAATGTACTCTGCTAGGCTTATTTAAGTAAACATTTAAGGATGTCAGGCCTGTTTAAGGGCCTTGCACCATGTAAACATTTAAGCTGTCAGGCCTATTCAAGTACCTCAAAAAGAGTGTCAATGCTCAAAACTTCCGGTATGTAAACATTTCAATAAAAATAGAAATAAAAAAATTAAAAAAGAGCGTCGATGCTCAAAACTTTCGATATGTAAACATTTCAATAAAAATAAAAAAATAAAAAAAGAGCGTCGATGCTCAATACTTTGGATATCTAAACATTTAAAACATCGGGAATAATGAAGCTGGGAATAAGATTTCGAATCTATTCTCCAATGAGATGATGACATATAAGGTTTTTTTTATTATATAAAAAATAATGTTTTTAGTTCTCTAGTTCGAACAATAGATATTATGCAAAAATTTATAGTCAACGAATTATCGATTGCTATAGTCCCTCTACGCCTTCGACAGGGACTAATAAGAGGATTCCACTCAAGTGGTAGAAGAAATTCCCATAACGAAAAGTAAACAAATGTAAAATTAACAACAATTAGTTAAGGACAACCTTTATTAGTCTTTGTTTGAGACATAGTCTTATAATCCCTAACTTGTAGTAATAATCTACTTTGCGTTGCATGCTCGTCACAATTTTGACAAAGTTCTCTATTGTTTTAGCGAAAACAAAATTAGTCTTTTGGGGAAAAGGAAAATTAGTTTTTTTTTTTCTTTTCTTTCTTAAAACATATTGATGGCACAAATTTCTTGGGTTCAAGCAGACATTTGAACAATGAAGTTGTAGGCATTTAATAGAATAATATTATTATTTATAACTAAGTCGCCATTAGGGACCAGGGTTTGCATTGAATGACATTCGTTCCTACAATCAAAATGAGTCGAAGCAAAGTACTACATAAACCATAAGGTTATATTAGAAGTTGAATTGTTTACATTTTTTTCATGTGGTAAGAACCAAGTTGCATGCACATAATGATTGGTTCACAAGAAATGGTTGAAAAAAAAGCTTTGGTTCCAAATTCTATACCCAGGGTAGCAAGATCAAGAAATGGATCTATATGTGATTTGGGATTGAACTAATGGAACCCATACCACCCATCAAACTCCCCTCAAACATAAAAAGAAGCTAAGAGGTGTACATTTGCACTTACTTGGTTGGTATTCAACAATTCAAAGGTATCAACTCAAAATACATAAATTAATTGATTGAGAATTTAGGTTTTTCTTTGATGTTGTTTGTTTGACATGTAAACATTATTGTTTGATTAGTGAAGAAAACCTCCATGTACTTCCCCTCATTTTGAGGATGGTACCCAAGGTAAACCATATATTCTTTAGGGCACAAGGCCACCAACAATGGGGGCTCAAAGCCATCACAACAATATGCTCATAATGAGCTCGACACATCACTTACGGGAATAAAACCTTGGTGGGAAGGATAACAATCCATCCCACAACCACTGAGGATAGACTTAATTGACACATGATCCAAGAGATATGCACGATGGAACAATGCATGCAACGGTTTTGTCCAATTTTTAATCAACCCATATCATAAAAAAAATCTATCAGAGTTCCAAATGGGTGAGAACTTTTACTTTCTATATCACCAAATTTAAACAACTAAAAGGAGATTTGCTACAAGATTAAGTAATGTTATTTAACATGACTACATGTATCAATTAGTAATGGGGTAATTTTCAATTTTCTTTTATATTGCTATGATTGTTCTATCAATAATGTAAATTGCATTCTTTACAAGTTTATTGATGATAAATATATACTTCGAATTTAAACTTGAGTCATTGTGATAATACCTCATTTAAACTACTAAACCTTGCATCTCAATGAGTAATTTCCAAATTTCTTTTATCTTGTTGTAATTGATTTATCAATAATGTAAATTGCAAGCTTTATAAGCTTTTATAAGCTTGTTGATGATAATTATATACTTTGCATTTGAACTCGAGCCATTGTTAGGATGACAACTCATTTCAATTATTGAACCACAATGGATAAACAAGGTAGGCCACTAATTCATTATTGTGTTAGTTAATAAGTAGACAAACTCAACCTTTCTTACTTAGTAAAAAAACCCTAAATACTTTTTACTCATAGTAAAAACTTATAGCATTTATTAAACTTGGCATTAATAATTTGATGGACCATTATGATGTTAATCGCCCTAATCACCAATTTTAATGACGAACTAACATGTTTTGTCACAAGAAGAAGTTAATTGTTGAAATCACAACCCTTCATTTATTGTGACCATCAAGAATATTCCAAGAATATGAAATAGTGTCCATTAAAAAAATCATTAAATCTAACCATTTTCAATTTCCAATAGATGTACGCCCCTATACGGTAGAAATGTGAATACATTTATTAGTCCCTATCATGGGACTATAGCAATGAGTTTGCTGGTGATGTGACAATAATTTGCTTTTTACCATAAATTTGTGTATGCAATGTAATGTTTAACATAGTAAAACAAATATATATTTTTGGATATAATAAAAATATTTGTGTTTCTTATTTCTAATTGGTTGATAGAATTAAAGTGTTATTACTCCCTTCACATTTTTCAATATGTAGAATTAATTACATAATCAATTCACATTTTCAATATGTAGAATTAATTACATAATCAATGAATTTCACCAATCACCATATCTAAATATAAAAAGTTATACTATGTATTTATTATTTTGCATTATTATATTTATTATGTAATGTAATAAATATTATATAAAAATATATATTATTAAATTTGAAAGATTTATTTTCAAAAAGAAAAATTGAATATTTTCAAAAAGATTTTATTTAATTAAAAGAGAATTTAGGTTAATCCCAAAACTATACAATATCCACATCAAAATAAAAATGTGGTCATCATAGATCCTAATCAATAAATATATGACAAATCTATAAACTAAGTATCATCCTCTATTCCTTGTGAGTCTAGATCTAATTCTTTGAATTAATTTTTTTCATTTAAAATCTTTATATATAAATTGATTTCTTTTAAAACTATTAAACTAACCCCTAATTAACACATACTGTTAATTTTTCATAATCCATTTCCAAATCTACTAAGCCTTATTAGTCCCTGCCAAGGCCAGGGACTAATAGCGATGAGTTCATCGTTGACTTGCTATTAGTCCCTGCCTTGACTTTAAATTTTTTTAAAAATTATAATGTTCAACTTAGGAATTTTGTATTAATATATTTTAAAATAAATATATATATATATTTGTTACAATTTGATTGGTTCATATGTTTAAACTGTTATTGCTGGCTTCACGTCTTCCCATGCATTAAATAATATTTAAAACAGTGTTTCCAACTACCACTCTTAACTCCTATAT
>ML819525.1:87147-103001 GCA_009831015.1 Picea engelmannii
AGGAAGGCACTTCTGTGGGCTAAAGGTAGCCACCCGAGTACATCATAACCTATTGGGACTCACAGAGGAGGAATGTATGTTGTGATGGGGCAGTCAGTTCAGGCATTAGCTCATGATGCGACAACTCCAACGAGTTGTGGCACATAAGGCTTGGACATCTTCATTACAAAGCACTTCCAGATCTTCAAAATATGGTATATGGCATGCCCTCTATTTCTTTTAGTAAAAATGAAATTTGTAAAGGATGCATGCTTGGTAAAAATATAAAGAAAGAATTTCGTAGCAGTGATAGTAGAGCTCAGGGCATCTTAGAACTGGTTCATTCTGATGTATGTGGTCCCATGTCATCTCCCTCTCTTAGTGGCTGCTTGTATTATGTCGTTTTTATTGATGACTGCTCTAGAAAATGTTGTATCTATTTCCCTAAAGCGAAAAGTGACACTTGATAAGTTTAAATAATATAAAGCCTTTATTGAAGAGCAGACAGGGAAACACATCAGAGCTCTTAAAACAGACAATGGAGGAGAGTTTGAATCTCTCCAATGTGAGGATTTTTGCAAGGAAGCAGGAATCAAGAGACAGTTGACCGTGCCATATAACCCTCAACAAAATGGTGTTGTTGAGAGGAAAATCAGAACAATATGTGAGGCAGCGAAAACCATGATGTTTGTCCAAGATCTGCCAAATTCCTTATGGGAAGAAGCTACCTCCATTGCCGTGTATATTCAAAATAGGTTTCCTCATGCTATCTTGAAGGATAAGACTCCTGAAGAGGTCTTCTTAGGGACTAAACTTGAAGTAGGGAATCTAAGGATATTTGGGTGTCCAGAATATATTCATGTCCCTAAGGAAAAGAGGACAAAGATGGAACCCTCGGGCAAGAAAGGGGTTTTTGTGCGGTTCAACGAGAACTCCAAGGCTTACAGGATATATGTACCAGGTTAGAGGCAGATAGAGGTAAGCATGGATGTGACTTTCCATGAGGAAGCCGCATTCAAGAAATCCAGAGAGCTACAATAGGAATCAGAAGCAGTTCATCCAACATCTCCCTCTTCTAAAAATGAAGAGTCAGATGATCAGAGGGAGGAACCTCATGAAGGGCCAAGTGATGAGCTCCTAGAACCTGCTGAAGAGTTGGAAAGAACTCTTAAAGAACCTTCGGCCAAAAGGAAGCCAGGATGGCTTAAAGATACAATGCAGGAAGCAAAAAGGATAGCTGCTCCCAAAGGAACTTTCAGGGAAAGTAAGAGGCCTCATATGTATGGAGGCTATGTTGCACCAATGAGTAGTATTAGTGATGCCGAGCCTTCTTTGTTTGAAGAAGTAGATAAATTACAAGTGTGGAAGGATTCTATGCTTGAGGAATACATGTCTATTCTAAAGAACAATGTCTGGGACATTGTGCCGAGGCCAAAGGGCAAATCAATGGTCTCTTCCAAATGGATCTATAAGATCAAACATGCAGCCGATGTGTTGATGATTGCAACTTCATGAGATATTCTCCAGATCGTATTCCCCTGGACTGAGTTGAGATAATCTGTGAGAACGCCTATGTGATAGGTGAGTCGTAATCCTCTGGACTGAGTTGAGATGACTTGTGTTGGTCTCTTGTTGTGCTCCTCTGGACTGAGTTGAGATGACTTGAGATGGTCTCCTGTCGTACTCCTATGGACTTAGTTGAGTTGGCTCTCCAGTTCGTACGCTTATGGATTTAGTTGAGTTGATCTGTTTGAGAGTGACGTTCCTTGTGGTTGAGCACATATGGACTTGTCCCTAGTGGCAGAGCACTAGAGGATGTGAGTGAGACCCCTTGCTATATTGTCAAAGAGTAAGACTATTGTGAAACTCTAATTTGTATTGTGAAGGGTACAAGTCGGCCCTACAGTGTAAAGGTAATTAATATTATGTAAAAGATTAATTATATTATTGAGTTGTACAAGTTGGCCCTATTGTGCCAATAGACACATCTATTTGATGAGTTAGGTCATGTATTTATTAGAGAGATACATCCCCATTGTGGATCATTTCTCATTCACTCAACACTTAACTTGGAGAGCTGAAATTTAGTGCGCACTCTTTTCTATGCGCTATTCTTTCTTGGTCATAGAGCACCCTCTTGTGTGCACTAGGGTTTATGGTGTGAGGGCGATCTTCTCTTGGCAATATAGTAAAGGGTTGCTAGGTTTTTCCCTTGTTTGAGAAGGGTTTTCCCAGGATAACTTCTTGTGTCTTGTGCATGGTTATTCTTCTTGTGATCTTGGTTTACTGCAGCTATTGTATTGCTGCATTGTTTATGGTTCAAGTTCATGTTAAATTGAAAAGAAACTACATGTGCTTGAGCCATCATTAAAAATTCAACACGATGGGAGTGTGGAAAAGTTCAAAGCAAGATTTGTAGCCAAAGTCTTCTCTCAAAAAGTAGGAATTGACTACGAAGAGACTTTTTCCCCTACAGCCAGCTATACCTCCATTCGAGTTGTTATTGCATTAGCTTCAGTACTTGGTTGGAAATTACATCAGATGGATGTAAAAACAACATTCTTGAATGGAAAGATTGAACATGAGGTCTTTGTGGAACAACCGGATGGTTTTGTACTGCATAACAAATACACTCATGTATGCAAGCTAAGGAAGGCCTTGTATGGTATTAAACAAGGTCCCAGAGTTTGGTATGACAGGATTGATGGCTTTCTTAAAAGCCTGGGTTTTCAGAAAAGTGATGTTGATGCGAATCTGTACTTCAAGGTAACAGGGAACCAACCAGTTATACCAATCCTGTATGTTGATGATCTCTTTCTGATAGGAGATGAAGGACTAATAGCCTGGTGTAAGAGGGAGCTAATCTCATAATTTGAGATGAAAGACTTAGGCTTGATGCATTACTTCCTAGGATTGGAAGTGTGGCAAAGATAGGGTGAGATATTTCTGGCACAAGGTAAATACACAGTGTATGTGTTAAAGAGGTTTGGTATGATGGATTGTAAAGCCATGTCTACTCCGATGATTACCAACATGAGGAAGCTGCATGATTTTGATACAGGCTCAAATTTGGTGGATCCTACCATGTATAGGTAGTTGATTGGATCATTGATGTATATGATCCATACCAGGGCAGATATATGCTATGCAGTGATTGCAATGAGTCAAGACTCAGTTCATGGCTGAACCGAGACAGAGACACTGGGTGGCAACAAAGCACATCTTGAGATATCTTAGAGGGACCATTACCTATGGTTTGAGATATACATCTAGTGGTGGTTTGTTTCTGCATGGGTATGCAAATGCGGACTGGGCAAGAAGCCTAGTGGACCGAAAAAGCACTTCCGGATACTGCTTCAGTTTAGGATCTGCTATGATCTCATGGTCAAGTAGGAAACATGGATCCATTGGATAGAGTACAACAGAGGCTGAGTACATTGTAGCGAGTGATGCTAGCAAGGAAGCAATATGGCTCAAAAAAATAGTTTTTGGGTTGTTTGATGACAAGTTAGAGGCTATGGTGGTTCATTGTGATAATCAAAGTTGCATAAAACTGACAGAGAACCCAATATTTCACGTCAGGTCAAAGCATTTTGACATGAAATACCATTTCATCAGAGACATGGTCCAGAGAAAAACTATAAAGCTACAGTATATCGCCACGAGCGAGTAGGTAGCTGATATCCTGACCAAGCCATTGCCTTTGAGACAGTTTGCACAGCTAAGAGGCAAGCTTTGTGTGGCTAAGAATGCCCCCCTCGCTAAGAGGGAGTGTTAAATTTGGCAGCTTCGACAGTCATTCTCCAATGAGAGGCCATATGGGCCACCCTGAGGCTAGCCGGGGAGATTTGGAGAATTAACCAGTCTTGTGAGGTATTGACAAAAGCCAGGGGGAACGTATAACCTCTGTGAGTCAAACCAAAAGTCAAGACGAACGAGACGCTATATGATCTTGTGAGTTTAGCCAAGGCAAAGGAAGAAACTTTGTAAGTTTAAGACAAAAGTCAAGATGTAAGTCTAATGCAAAAGTCAGGGGGAATGTACAACCTTTGTGAGCATAGACAGTCTACTACAAAAGCCAGGGGGAACGTACAACCTCTCTAAGCATAGACAGGCTAGTGCAAAAGTCAGGGAGAATGTACAACCTCTGTGAGCCTAGTCAAGCCTTATGAGCCACGAGCAAAAGTCAAGGCATCTAGCAAAAGTTAGGTTGAATGTACAATTCGTATGAGTTAGAGACAAAGAATCTTCCTTATGCAAATAATGTAAATGTAATGATCTAGTGCGTTGGCACGTGTAACTTTATCCACCATGAAAAGAAATTCGAGTTGCGTAACTCAGTTGTATAAGTCGACTTACATGTTTAGTCTGAGTTGTCAAACTCAAGTTGTATGTCTGGTCAAAGTCAAGTTGACAAGTTTTGTTGCATGTCGCATGTTGCATGCATGTCTAGTTGCATGTCAAGTTGCATGCATGCATGTCTAGGTTGCATGCCAAGTTGCATGTTGAGGTGGCATGCAATAGTCAAGTTGAGTCACCAGTCAAATTTCTAATTCGAGTTAAGTTGACATGCAAGCACCTTCTAATTAAAGCCCCTTTTCCAATCCTTTACATGCCTATATATTCAGAGCTCGACCCCCTCTTCCACATACTTGTTATGGAGCACAAGGGTGAAGGAGACACGGCCGTGAAGGAGGTTAGGACTGTTGTGTATATCAGCAGTGAGAGATAGAGTGCTGTGCTGTGTATATCAGCAGTGAGAGATAGAGTGCTGTGCTGTGTATATCAGCAGTGAGAGATAGAGTGTTGTACTGTGTATATCATCAGTGAAAGATAGCGTGCTGTACTGTGTGTATCAGCAGTAAGAGATAGCTTGTATTGCTGTACATATCAACAATAAAGAACAGAGAACAGGGCTGTCCATGTCAGAGAAATAGTGCATCATGCCAAGATCCTTCATCTCAAATTCAGAGGCCAACTCATGATTGCACCAAGTAATGAGGTGCTCTTCTCTAGTAAGAAATAAATCATCAACGTACAGGATCAAAATCAATGACTTACCATCAACAATCATATAGTATAGGTTGGCATCAACAATACTCTTGCTGAAACCCAAACTCATCAGGTATCCATCAATCCTCGCATACCAAGCTCGAGGTGCCTGCTTGAGTCCATACAGGGCCTTCTTCAACCTGCACACATGGGATTCCTTCCCATGAATCATGAAACCGTTTGGCTGCTCGATGTACACCTCTTCCTCAATCTCTCCATTGAGGAAGGTTGTTTTTACATCCATTTGATGTAATCTCCAACCCATGGCTGAAGCAAGGGCAATGATCATCCGAATGGAGATGTATCGAGCAACATGAGCAAATGTCTCCTCATAGTCTATTCCCTCTACCTGAGAGAATCCTCTAGCCACAACTCTCGCTTTATGCTTCTCGATGCTCCCGTCAACTGCATGTTTGATCTTATAGATCCACTTGGAAGTCACCACAGACTTCCCCTCACGTCTCGGAACAATATCCCACACATCATTCTTCATGATGGACTGATACTCCTCCATCATGGCATCTCTCCATTCCAACTGACTAGATGCCTCCTCATAACATGAAGGCTCAGTATCAATGATGTGGCTCATCGCTGCTACATAGCTCGAGAATCTATGAGGTCTCTTACTTTCTCTGAAAGTACCACGGGGAGCTGCATGTCCTTCTGCCTTTTGCAAAGTCTGACGAGCCTATGCAGGCCTCTTCTGACCTACTGCAATATCTCTGGGAACATCAACATGATCCACAGGATCAACTGGATCAATAGGCTCAATTGTCTTTGTGGGCTCAATTGTCTCCCTCTGAACTGTTGAAGGGTGAGGGGGAGAAGATACCCTCTCCTCCTGCCTCTCACTATCAATCTCCATGTGAGATCCTCTAGATCTCCTGAAGGCTACCTCCTTCTCAAAGGAAACATCCCTGCTCACCTCAATCTGTCTCTGACCTGGGATGTGGATCTGATATGCCTTCGAAGATTCACTGTACCCAACAAATGTACTCTTACTGCATGAAGGGTCTAACTTCGTCCATTTCTCCTTGGGTACATGAATGTAAACAAGACACTCAAGTGTCCAATCTTAGGCTTCACTCCGGTGAAGGCCTCCTCTGGAGTCATATTCTTCAAATCTAAGTCTGAAGATCACATAGTATAAGTATCCACGCAAAGGAAGCAATTATCATAGCCCACACAAATTTGAATGCACCAAGTCCAAGATCTGTTGTCACTGCCCGGAAAAAATTCCTTGGCATTCTTGCCAAGAGCACAACCTCTGCAAATGCCATCATGCTCAACACAGAGCTCTAAAAGACTTGTCATCATCTTCCCTAGAGCGGGAAGAGCTCTATAATGCAAATGCGCAAGTCTGCCATGCCATAACTCACTTAGACTGATAGAATCATGCATTAGGGCTTGAATTGGTCGAACTGTCAATCTGTATAAACTCCTTGTTTGGTCAGACTACTTTATGTCTCAAACTAGAGACTATCTAATATGTTGTCTTCTGCAACTGTCACTATAGCTCCCTCTCAGAGCTATCATTGGTGACCTGCCTCCATGGTAACCTGCCCGGAACAAGAAACAAGAACAACATCTCCATGGCAACCTCCATGGGATTTAACAAGATAACCTGCCCGGAACAAAGTCAACAACCAAGAATATCTTCTAGAGGAGATCAATTTAGCTTGCAAACAAGTGCATCTCATAATGATCATAACTTCAATAGATCAAAAAATGCAACATAAGATCGTAATAACGTCATAACAGCTAGAGGCATATCAAAACAATCAAACCTGGAGTACTCACTTCCAGGGAGGGTGTGCTGTTTCTCTGAATGCATTGGATTTGAGATCCTTTGGATCTACACATTGTTGCTTGGACAAAAGATCCCTTCTCCTGCAAACACCCTCATGATAATGATACAATTTTAAACATATACAAGTGCATACCTCAGAAATTGTAGCACCATCTCAAGGCTTGCGCAACTGACAACTAGCAACTGTAGATGCAACTGGCCACTGGCAATTGCAACTGTAACTAGCAACTTCAACTGGCACTGCAACTGCAACTGGCACTATAATTGCAACTGTAACTGGCACTGTAACTGGCATTGCAACTGCAACTGGCACTGTAACTGGCATTGCAACTGCAACTGGCACTGCAGCTGCAACTGCAATTGTAACTGGCATGAAGCAATTGGCATTGCAACTCTCCAATAGGTTGCTCAACGAGCTTGACAAGGTTTAGGTCTTGAGCAGTGGCAAATCTCATGATCTTCCAACGATTAGACGGTTATGAAGGAAACCAACTCTGATACCATGTTGAATTTTCATTAGTTTCGTTAACATTAGATTTACCATAGCAATTTAATCTTCTTTTTGCATGCTCGTTTCACCATAGGCGATGCTGCACCATCGCCACCCAACCATCGACATCTACGAGTTCCTTGAGGATGTCTTGGCTTTCTTGTATCCATTCTTTAGCTATAGGTGCTCTGTATCCATTCTTTAGCTATAGGAGCTCTAAAGGGTGACATTCCAATAAACATGTGGTGAGTAGTGTTATAGCAATATTCTCCTAGATAAAGCCATTTGACCCACGCCTTTTGCTGCCCCGATACATAATTGTGGAGATAACTCTCCACCCACTTGTTCACAATCTCGGTTTGCCCATCTGTTTGTGGATGATAGCTAGTGCTGGGAGTTAAATCAGTATCTACTAGACGAAACAATTCCTGCCAGAAGATGCTCATAAACATGTTGTCCCTGTCACTCACGATAATCTTGGGTATCCCATGTAGCCTAAAGACCTCTCTGAAAAACAGATCTGCCACTTGAGATGCGCTAAAGTCCATGGAGATGGCGATGAAGTGAGCAAATTTAGTCAAACGGTCAACCACCACAAATATGCAATCCTTCCCTTGGGTCTTGGGAAGCCCTGTAATGAAATCCATAGATACACTCTCCCAGTTGTGCTTAGGAATAGGGAGGGGTTGTAATAGGCCTGCAGGGTGTGTGTGTTCATCTTTGTTCTGTTGGCAAATGGTACATTCTTTGATATGGCGCATAACCTCTCCTTTTAAGCCCTTCCAAGCAAACCTTTCCCTGATCTGTCTATAGGTTTTAAGAAATGCTTGATGCCCTGCTAATGAAGAATCATGGAATGCTTGAAGCACTCTTTTTTTGAACGAGGACTCTGGAACTAAATAGATCCTTCCCTTGTAGTAAATAATGTCATCCATAATCCTGTATCTGTCCATCCATCAACTCACATGCAAATTTGTTCTTTGAGTATTCTACCAAGAGGTGAGATTTCCAATCAACAGATATTTCTGACATAGAGTATGCTAAAGGCCTTCTGGATAAGGCATTTGCTACAACATTATTCTTTCCCTTGACATATTCTTTGTCAATGTTGTATGCTTGGATCTTGCTTACCCATTTTTGCTGCCTTTCATTAAGATCCTTTTGCGCAAGGAAGTATTTGAGACTGTTATGGTCTGTCCTAACCACAAATTTCGCTCCAACTAGATATTGCCTGAATTTGGCCAGGGTGTGCATTATGGCTAGAATTTCTTTATCATAGATGGTATATAGCAGCTCAGGACCCCTCAATTTGCGGCTCTCATAGGCAATAGGATGCCTATTCTGCATGAGCACTACTCCAACACCTTCCCGAGATGCATCACACTCTAATATGAAAGGTTGAAAAAAATCAGGTAGAGATAACACATGACAAGTACTCATCACCTTTTTCATTTTATCAAATGTTGACTAAGCTTCATCATTCCATTCAAATGCCCTTTTTCTGGTCAAATTAGTTAGGGGTGTGCAAAGTTGGGAGAATCCCTTGACAAACTTCCTGTAGTAACTGCAGATGCCAAGAAAGCTTTTGAGTTCTGTAAGTGTCTTGGGTGTGGGCCAATTAATGATGGCCTAAATCTTCTCTTGATGAACCTGTACCCCTTTTGCTCCAATAATGTGTCCCAAGTAGAGGATCTCTGTCATTCCAATCTCACATTTTGACTCTTTGGCATATAGAGACTGCTCCTCCATGATGGTCAAAATTTGGTCCACATGTTTGAGATGCTCTTCCCAAGTCTTGCTGTAAATTAGCAAGTCATCAAAAAAGACAAGTAGATATTTCCTTAGATGCTTGTTAAACACATGATTCATCCCGGATTGAAAAGTAGCTAGCGCATTGGTTAGACCAAAAGGCATAACAAGGAACTCATAGTGTCCAAAGTGTCATCTGAAGGCTGTCTTGTGTATATCTTTCTCCCTCATCCTGATCTGATGGTATCCAGAGCGCAAATCAATTTTTGTGAAATATACTGCCCCATGCAGTTCATCCAACAATGCATCTATCCTAGGAATGGGGTATCTGTTCTTGATGGTTCTCTTATTCAATGCTCTGTAATCTATGCACATGCGCATAGTCCCATTCTTCTTTTTGACCAACACAACTGATGATGCGAATGGGCTTGAACTTGGTCTTATATGTCCCATGGCTAGCAATTCTTTGATGACACTTTCTATCTCGTCCTTGTGCTTCTTGGGGTGTCTGTAAGGTATAGTGATGACTGGTTTGGCGCCTTATTCCAATTCTATAATGTGTTCAAACCACCTGTCTGGTGGTTGTCTTGGAGGAATAGGCTCAAAGACCCTTTTGTGCTTGTGAAGGATCCTTTGTATGTCAGGAGGGTATTGTTTGTTTGTCCCATCATTTGTGTCCATGATGAAGCATTCAACTGCATAGAATATCTCTTCTCGCCTAAATATGGCATGCATTTTCTTGACTGTCACCACTCGAGGTGAATCCCTTGTCATCCCCTTAAGCGTGACTCTCTTTCCTTCTTCTGTGTTGAAGGACATCTCCATGGTTTTGTTATTGGTGGTGATTGGTGTTAAATTTGGCAACATCGACAGTCATTCTCCAGTGAGAGGCCATACGGGCTACCATGAGGCTAGCCAGGGAGATTTGGAGAATCAACCAATCTTGTAAGGTATTGACAAAAGCCAGGGGGAATGTACAACCTTTGTGAGTCAAACCAAAAGTCAGGACAAACGAGATGCTATGTAAGTCTAATGCAACAGTCAGGGGGAACGTACAACCTCTGTGAGCATAGACAGTCTAGTGCAAAAGTCAGGGGGAATGCACAACCTCTACGAGCATAGACAGACTAGTGCAAAAGTCGGGGGGAACGTACAACCTCTGTGAGCCTAGTCAAGCCTTGTGAGCCATGAGCAAAAGTCAAGGCATCTAGCAAAAGTTAGGTTGAATATAAAATTCCTATGAGCTAGAAACAAACAAACGATATTCCTAATATTGCAAATGATATAAATGTGTTGATCTAGTGTGTTGGCACGTGTACCATTATCCACCACGAAGAGAAATTCGAATTGCCTTGTAAAGAGTTGAGTTCTAGAAGTCAAAGTTGCATGTCTAGGTCAAAGTCAAAGTTGTCAAGTTGTCGCATGTTGCATGCATGACATGCATGACATGTGCATGCTAAGTTAGTACGCATGCATGCCAAGTCAAAGGTGAGTTGTAACTGAAGTGTCAAGTCTAGTTCTATTTTCGAACTAAAGTGTGAAGCTGAGTTATGTCCAACATGCCTTCTTACTTCTAATTCGAGTCCTTTCCTCTTCTCCTATTCATTCCTTTATAAGCAGAGGTCAACCCCCTCTCTTACACACAATTTCTATGCAGGGTAAAGGTGAAGCTATAGAGGATGCTAAACAGAGGCGCATATCAATCCTATAGAGGCTGCTAAACAGAGGCGCATATCAGTCCTATAGAGGCTGCTAAACAGAGGTGCATATCATTCCTATAGAGGCTGCTAAACAGAGGCGCATATTAGACCTATAGATGCAACATTACAAGTGCTAAACAAAGAGTCATATCAGTCCTATAAAGGCAGTTGTACCAGTGCTAATTAGAGGCACATATCAGTCAAATAGAGGCAGCATTAACAGCCCATATCAGAGCTGATATATCAGTTTTTAAGAGGCAACGTATCTTAGTCTTTGAAGGCAAGTCAGATACTTCTCCAGTGCTGGCCTGTAATAAAAGTTTAGATATCAACAAGGTCTCTTAGTTCACTGTCATGTCAGAGTCAACGTGGCAAGCCCTTTAAGAGCAGAGTATTCATGGTGGATATTTGTAAGTGATCTTACATTATTAATGCAATAAAGGAATAACGTTTGCTGGGGTTTTTCTCCCTGTACAGGGTTTCCCCAGGGTACATATGTTGTTGATGTGCATGCTTACGTATCTACATGATTATTGCTATTTAATTATGATTCTATATTGTTGAAATGTATTAAGCTGGAATCAAAGTGTTGAAGAAAATAAAGAAATAGTCTGCATAAGAAATCAAGCTCATAATTTAACAATTGGCCCCAAGGTGCTAAGCCATTGCACACCTAAGATGATATTAGTGTCTGGAATGTCCACTACATAAAAGTCCCATGTCAAGGTGTATCTACCTAAAGTCAAGCTCATCTGTGGAATGTACCTGTCATAAGAAATAGTGCGCCCTCCTGCTACCTCAACCAAGAAGCCCTCAAAATCAACTGTGGGATTATGCCTCCTCTCAACCATAGCCATATCAATGAAGTTATGAGAAGCTCTGCCATCTATCAACACTGTTGCCCTTTCTTCCTTTACAACTCCCTTTTTACGAAAGGTGTTAAATTTAGGCACCCCACTCATAGAAGCAATGTTGACCTTTTTGAGTCCTACATCATGGGGTAAAGATGCCTCATTACCTTGCGCATGCAAGGCTTCTTCTTCCTCCTTGTGGTTTTTCTGCATAGTATGGATATCTCCACCCTCTTCATCATCTGTCTCCTCTTCACTGTCAGACACCACTTCTATATAGTGGATTTTCCCCTTGCCCAAACACCTGTGACCCAACTGCCAAGGTTCTTTGCAAGTGAAACATAGTTGCTTTCTTCGTAGATCTCTTCTTGTGGCTTCATCCGACTTCCCCTTGCCTTTGTCCATTGACGTAGTGTCACGACCCCTAGGAATGATGGGAGGTTTGGGTGTGAATCTATTTTTATTAGCTGCCCCAACTAGATCTCTAGTGCGCTCAATGTCATCTTGTAAGGTTACAAGCTTAAAGGCCTTAACCCATCCTCTCATTGGTTTAGTCAGTCCCTCTATATACATCATTAGTAATCTGGACTCTGACACATCTGGAACCATAACCGATACTCTTTGAAACTCCTCAATAAAGGTTTCAACTGATCCTATTTGCTTAATCTGTGTAAGCTCGCTAAAATGACGATTTGGATCCTCTTTGTCAAACCTGTCAATGAGCCTCTGAGTGAAATCATGATAAGAAGTGATGCGCCCATGGCCCAAGGTGGTCATTCCATGAAACCACCATTCATGCGCTTTCTCCATCAAGTACAATGTTGCAAACTTGATAGCCTTCCCTTCCTCCATAGGATTCAATTAGAGGTAAGCATCCATTTTTTGCACCCAAGCTGTGGCAAAGATGCGATCTGATCCATCAAAGGTCGGTAACTCCATTCTCCCAGGCTTACGCCCTAGTTCATTATCACCTTTGTAGCGATCTTGGATCTTCTTTTCATCTTCAGGTGGAAATACTCTCCCATGGAAACCTGTCTCCTGAATCCCACACTCATGGCATTGTACTCCCTTTCTGCCCTCCCACTTATCTCCTAAACTCTCTTGATCAAAGGCATTAGTATCCCTTCTTTGTGCATCTAGGAAGGTAGGCATGTACGACCTAGGGGTAGTTCTGCTCGCTGTGTGAGATGGGATTGGTATACCATCATTTGGCCTATGCTCCTCTGCATGACCTATATGTATGGATTCCTCATGGTTTCCATTGCCCTCATGAGATCCACCAACATCACGACTTCCACCAAACAAGGGTGGGTCTTTACCATGTCTTTGATCCATCAGATATTGAGAGAGAATACATTGATGTTTACTTTGCTCCTCCATCAAGGCTATCATTTTGTCTTGCCCTTTTTGAAAATTAGCAAAGGATAATTTGAGTTCTGCCTACCCCAAGGATAGATGGTTTTGCATTTCCTCAAGGTTGTGTTGCATAGTCTCCTGGCTGTTTTGCAGTGCATCTTTCATTGTTTGAGCTACCTTATCTGCCAAAATTTCTGCCTCTTCAGATGTGGCATTTTCTGTTTCATGGGTTTCCCCCATACTGACTTCTGGCTCTTCTCCTTCAAGAATACTTGTTATACTGGCTGTCCCCCACGACCTCTTCTCTTGGTCATCTGTATTTTAGCACAGGTTGGCGAAGGAAATTCGCTCTGATACCACTGTAATGTTCCCAAGCAGATTCGCTAGGGAACTTGTTGAATTTCTGACTTCTTTGTTTGTTGTTTGCAGGGTTACTTCTGGATGTTGCGCTTTGAGTGTTTTATGCAGAGTTTTTGTAGCATTTAAAAGACAAAAAGAAGCAGATAACAAAATATAAGGTTTACAAACAAATATACTTCAGTAAAGCTTCATATCTGACCTTTATTTATTATAATTAGATGGTAGATCTGCAGATTTGGTACAATAGAATAAGATGGAGAAACCAAAGATGCATGTGCCCTCCAGATACAAAGATATAGAGCAAATAGGGTCTCCAAGATCTCGCACAAATGATTGAAGGCCAATACAAGATTAATTTCTTTCCCCGATGAGCAATAGTCTTCAGATTTGAACCTGGTGTGCCCCTTACTGGCTGGAAAAGCTATAGATTTCGGCCTCCCTGAAGATGGCCTCCAAAACTCATAAAAATACTGTCAAAATGTAGATTGAGAGCTGTAGATAACTTATGGAACAAGTTTGGGACCAAACTCCCTGATAAAACCCTCCAACTCACTTCCCCCTAGAGGACTGGTGCACCCTTCTTCAACAG
Organism: Picea engelmannii; assembly: GCA_009831015.1. Taxonomy (NCBI): domain Eukaryota; kingdom Viridiplantae; phylum Streptophyta; class Pinopsida; order Pinales; family Pinaceae; genus Picea; species Picea engelmannii. The sequence goes on from ML819525.1 coordinate 101,084, forward strand.
ATTCGCCCTCATGAAGAATAAAATAGATATGCAAGTGGAAAACCTCCAACAACTGATGGAGAAGGGCACTGCGGTGATGACAATCACTCTTGCAAAGATTTTCCCTGAAGATCTGATCCCCACAGAGCAAATCATATACTTTTCCTTCAACTAGTGCGCCCCACCTGCTGGAAATGCCTATCAAATGTGCCCTACTTGCACAAATCTCTCATGAAATGTATCTGGATTGAGTAGAATGGTGAGGGAGGAATATTTCACCTCCTTGACCAAGCTTGGACCTGGAACAGAGGGATCTTTCACCTCCTTGCTGGTCTCTAGGGTTTCTTGACTCAAAACCCTCAAAACATAAGCTGCATAGCTCAAGAGATCTCAATAGAAGAAAAGCATGAATGAGGAGTGAGGCACCCTCCTCTCTCTTTTATACCTCCCGATCTAATTCTCAGTTGAGTTGCTTTTTGATTTTTACTAAGGTTGTGATTTCATTTTCTCCTTAAGTCACTTAACCTTTTCTTTTCTTCATGAAAGTCACTTTAATAAAATATCTTTAATTCCTTAAGTGACCTTTAGTGCCTCATACCCCTTTTTACCCATTGGACTATAGTCTAGAGGGGTGACTAGACTACTTATTCCTCCCTTGTTCTTGTCAAGGGGAGGGGGACATTACATCTGTCTATTCAATGTGGGCTCAACTGGTCATTTGACTCTTGACACTCCACATCTTCTACCTATGGGCCTCGAGACATCATCTCCTTAGTTACCTCTAGGTCGGGGGGGTAACAATGAGTACTTGTTAGGTTTGAGCTTCACTAAAACTTTTGCATATCTCAATCTTTATCATCTATTGGATAAATTTTATTTGCTTGTTTTCATTCTATATGTAGATGACTTGATACCTACAGGGAGTTCAAATAGGCTCATTGCATGGTTCAAGGCAAAGTTGGGATGTGAGTTTGAGATGAAGGAGATTGGATTGAGGCTCTATTTCTCGATGTGGCGGGGTACATGTGATGTTTTCCTTGGGTAGGGAAAGTACACGATTGAGATCTTGAAGAGATTTTAGATGATGGATTGTAAACCCTTAGCCACTTCTATGATACCAATTGAAGTTGCATACTGAGTTAGATTCAAAGTTAGTAGATTCTTTAATGTATAAACAATTGGTTCGATCTTTGATACATTTGGTTAATACTAGACTTGACATATGTTTTGTAATTAACACTTTGAGCTAGTATATGGTTGAGCTAAGGTAGATTCACTAGGTAGCTATAAAAATGCGCTTTAATAATTGAAGGGCACAATACATTATGGTTTGAGATATGTAAGAGACAGTGAGATGATGTTGCATCGGTTTGTTGATTCTGACCGTGTAGGGGATACAAGTACAAGAAGATTACGTCAAGTTATTTTTTTAGTTTGGGGTTCAAGAGTGATATCTTGGTTCAACATGAAGCAAGCATTGGGAGCATTGAGTTTAGCAGAGGCAAAGTACATGGAAACCAACACTGCTCGTTGTGAAGTCATTTGGCTTCATAAGTTGATAGCAACGTTGACAAGTGAGATGTTGGAACTTACTATGGTTTGATAGTGAGAGTTGTATTAGATTCTTTGAGAATAGAGTATTCCATGATTGCTCCAACCACGTTGACATCAAGTACCACTTTCTTTGAGACAAGCTTTAGAAGGGAGTAGTGCCTCTAGAGTATGTTCCTTTAGATTCACAAGTTGTAGACATTTTGACTAAGCCCCTGGAAAAGGGAAAGTTTGAGATGCTAAGGGAGAGATTGGGCTTGGTGGAGAACACCTTTCTTGCAGAGAGGGACTGTTAGAGTGTCTACTTTGTTGCTCGGTAGTCTTGTTCCTCAGGGTGTAACAGTGACATGAGTTCCATATTCTATCTATACCTCGAGATGTGTGCAGA
>ML819526.1:5721-21145 GCA_009831015.1 Picea engelmannii
AATTATGGAAGGTTTTCTATTTCTTCCATTCATAGTAACTATGTTTCTAGCATTCATAGTAACTATGTTTCTACAATCATGTGTATTATGTATTGTCTTTTGGTAGTACCCACATCAAGGATAGTGAGGATATAAGTAATTCATTTCAATATACCCCACTTCATAATAATTATAAAATCATGGTGGGAGATGATCTGCTTAATTCCATAGATCCCTATGGCCCTAATTCTAATTATGTCCTCCATCCACTCCCATGGTTGAATCCATTGTTTGGAAATTTATATGTTATATTATGTCTCTTCTAATTCCCCTTGGAGACGTTTTTAATGCCAAATAATTTGGCCTTCTACATTCCAAACATTTAATCTACTTAGACTGTTATTGGAGAAATATCACCAGTATGGTAACTTAGATCTCCCTAGGACCTGCCTATTGATCCTATACATACAATGGGGATAGAATTCTAATGGTTTCCCTAGATGCCAACAAATTATTTTTCTTTTAACCAAGAAGAATAGTAAGAATACCCTATGACCAACGATTTCCTCACATATTTGGTTGATTCACCTCCTGAGATCCATCTCCAACTCCTATAATTTTCTTCCTACACATGAGAAGACAAACAACTATTGATCTAATTTCTCTCCTAATGTTATGAAAATCCAATTCACTAGATCTATCCTGATCTATTTAACACGAGACCAGATCTAAGCCTTTACAAATCAAATACAAACACATTTAGGAGAAACCAATGATCTATTAATTAACATGTAGGAAACACATCAAACATAATACCTTGGATGTGAAATCATTTCTCTTTTCTCCTTGCTCCTAATTCCTCCTCAGCTTCCCTATTTGACTAGGAAATTTGATTATGGTCGTTGTGACTGGAGAAGCACCTCTATAATTGGACATCATAACTCTACAAAATATTCTTCCCCCTCTTTCTCAAGACTTTCCTTCTTTATATATATAGTTGGAAGAGGCTTGGGAGAGCTTCTAGATCTTCCGGAACCCACTGGAAACTTGAATTCTGTGATTTTCTAGGCCCATGCCACAAAGATACAATTGATCCCTCGCTTACCTCTTCATAAATTTGCAAATATAGAAGGTTGCAGGGATCATTGCTTGTTGCATTATAAACAACCAACGACTGTCATCACATGTTTTCTCCTATATTCCACGTGAAGACCCTTAAAAAAAGTCCTAAATCCTGAGCAAGAAATGTATTTTGACTTTCATCTTCTATTGGATTCCCTTCTGGTACGTAGCGTGGAAATTAAGACTATAACATATACTACTAGCTATTCTACTTCCCACCAAATTTCATTACTCCAAGTGAAATATTTTTTATCTCCCCTTCATCATGTGTGATTCCTACTCATTTATAGTGGTATGTGTTACCATTTGTTGGCATTAATGTGAGTACCCTGACTTCAACAAGTTCAATCATCCTTCATTTAGGGTGGTGTGAGAAACTATCACCTAGAGTAGTGTGATCACACTAACTTGATTTGGTGTGAACTACCCTTCAAGTAAAAATTTCCATTTCTATTCATTTATATGGTATCATGTAGCTTCATTTGAATAGGGTGAGTTACCTTTACTTGAATATGTGTAAGTGTATTTGTTTAAACAAGTGCTCCATTATTGTGATCTACCATTCTTTCAAAGCGTTATAACTTTTTTCGTGGGAACAACTTTGATTTATTTCATTCATATGAGTGTGAGTAACCTTCATTTTTTTGGTAAGGGAATGACTCAACCACAAGGCTACAAGTTCCTCATCCAAAAATCTACAAACATAGTTATTGAAAGGGTGTGAATTCCTTTAACCTCATGCTGTGATTATCCCTCCACATTAATAGTTTAAATTTGATATTCAAGGTAATTATTGTGACCAGTCTATATTAATATCGATTAATGGTTGTGAGTGCATTGAAGTGGATAAGTAAAGAGTTGTTCCACTCTCACAAGGATAGTGATAGATTAAAAAAAAACACATCTCCCATATTGTCGCCCTGGGATACCCCTACCAAAACAAATTTGACCTCTAGTTCAGAGCCACAATATCTCAAATAAAACCATTCATTCAAGGGAATGTATTTTTTCTTCCCCTTCATCCCAATATGCCTCGGGTTTCCATTTTGGTCCACTAATAAAGGCCCCTAATAAGTCCCAAAACCCCCTCTCATAATCCCTTCTCACATAAGAAACCGTTTGAAGAGTCAATCACACATGAAAATATTGAGTATGGGTAAATCACGAATCCCAACATCCAGCTTCTCATGTAGATTTTTTTTTTAAACCTACAGGAAGCGTGGAAATATCGATGATAGTTTGTCGCAAGGTAATGAATGTGTTTTATTAAGTGTGGAAATATCGACGAAAGTGCGTCGCACTTTGCCACGGTTTTGTGTTTCACATATAGCATCTACGTCGTAAATGTTTTTTATGCGAAAGTTTTCGTCGCTATTGCCACTCTTGTTCGTCACAACTTTCCACAGTTTTGTGTCACACGTATGGCATCTGCATCGTAATCTGTTTGTAAGTTTTTTACTTTAGCATGGTTTTTCATCACTATTGCAATGAAGTTTCGTCGTTATTTCCATGATTTATAAGGTAAACCTATCTTGAGGATGATGACACATGGAGGGATTATTTCATCATTGTTTCCACAAATAACTGGTTCATCGATATAGCAACGAAAAAATTTCCTCTAAAAATATTATTTTCTTTCGTGGAAAGTGCGATAGATATGTGTGGCAATAGAAACAAAAAAACATGGAAAATTTGGTCATATGTTGCGAGTAGTAGTATGGTAATATGTGTTGTACCACCATTCAATTATGGGTAACCACTGAGCCCATTGATTTTGTTGGTTAGATGCAAAACACTACAAATATGTTTCCAAAAACCTGTTGACAACTTCAAAATAGCCATCAGTCTAGGGATGATAGGCGATGCTAAGATGCAATTGGGTTCCTTGGAGCTGGAACAATTCCTGCCAAAAATTGTTGGTGAAAGTTGGATCTCTGTCAGAGACAATAGAATGAGGCATGCCATGAAGTTTGAATATATTATTGTAACACCCTATTTCCCCCAGTCTATAAATATAACTTTATTGGCCAGGAACTATGGCAAACTCAAATTGTGAATGTTTAATTGGTGGACCTTTGTATAAAGGTCGATGAATGTAAATCCTATTATTTTTTTGGATAATGGAAACGTGCTGCATGACTGTTGAGAGAGGGGACATGTTACGAAAAATAGGCCACGATTGTTAATAAAAGGTGGTGGAGGGAACCCAAAATGGTTGTGATAACCTCCACCAAACCAATACCATACTGGAGTTAATGTTTCTCATATCAGAACAACTCTCTGCCCAGAAATGAATCCTCGTCAGGTTGGTAGGTGGGAAGGGCCTCCTCAAGAGTTAATGAGGGATGGAGCAGACTTCCCATCGGATGGCTTCCAGACCTGACCACAGACAGGGGGGATTCGAGCCACATGCAACCTTGCCAAGGGAAGCAAGAAGTAGGACCATGGTGGACAGAGGGGGCATCCTGCGAGAAATGCAGAGGCAGAGAGCCAGAAAACCTATCGGGTCCAAAAGAGGAAAACAACAGGAAATTGAGTTTTGATTACGGGAATGGAGACAGAGGAAGGGGAAGGAGAGTAACCTGTGTCCTCATCTATTCATGTATAGGGAGAAGGAGAGTAACTTTCGTCCCTAACTTTAGTTTTGCTGGAAGTAAGAGATTGAATCTCAAAGCATCGTGGCCTAGGCTCGGGGGTGGCTAGTGATAAATCCATTGGGAGTGATTGATCCAATGGTTGGGTGGAAACGAGCACCCCTCTCAGTAGTCACATTACGTCCAGCGGTTCTAATAAGTGTTTTTAAGCCTTGTATTTTGAATTGAATATCATGGACACATGCTCATGTTTATATGCATATAAAGGGATTATGTATGTTGTGAATTCCTAATAATCAGATTGTAAATAATAAATGCATGTGTATACTTATTCCATAGTTGGTCTCTGTATAAGATGAGTAAGTTCGGAGAATGAGTCAGTTCCACTGAGAATCGTCCCCCTATCTAATTCTCTTGGCATTTTTGTTTAATTCCTCGAGGGCACTTTCCCCAGGGAATTTCATCATGTTTCAGAGTCAGAGAAAGCTCTTCAGCATGGCTACCACTATGGTAAACCCATGAGATTACCTTACCCCGGTGTCATATCCCATAACTCAGAGAGTTAGGAAGTCACTACATTCGGGTCAGCAGCCTAGGAATGACTATCCAAGAACCTTCTGAAGGATCATGTGATCCGGGCCTGGAAACCCAATGCAAGAAGGAGTTAGCTCTCAAATGTTCAGAGTTGTGGGAGATTGAAACTCTAAGAAATGGAATTATGTCACCCAAGTTCAGAAAGGATAGCGAGTCTAACTAGTGAAAAGGGCGGATCCTTTCGTTTGCTAGAAAAACAGATGAGATCCTTTCAGGAGTATCCCAGGTTTGTTAGGTCTGATGGATCTAGAGGAGAAGTGCAGGAATTAATGCCTTGACACCTTCCATATTTGCAAGTAGCAAAGGAATTGGGACCGTAGATCCCAGGATCCATCGGGAGTTACCTCGACCATCCATCGGAAAGGACATGTGGAGGGAGAATGGAATCTCACGGACTCGCACATTAGAAGAGTCAATGGGCAAAGCTCTAAGGATTTGTGAAACATGAAATCCTGGTTTAAATCTAGGTTGTTGGTCATCCCTACATAATCACAACCGTCCATCGTAAGGGGACAGGTGGTAGAATATCCAAGAAATCGAAGTCTTGGTCACCAGGGGATTGGCGCAGAGGAGTTGTCAAAATTCCAGAAACAAAAGTCTCGAAATCACTCTAATCATTGGATCGGGAGTGACAGGTGGTGAATATCTAGAAGCCACTGGGATTTCAGAACCATAGGCACATAAGGGTGGTGAATGAATGGTGGAGAACTTCCAAGAGAGAGTTTCAAAATCACGAGATTCGTCAGATTGTGATAACTTGTGAGGTGGATAAAGAGAAAGTTCATTCGACATGTGTAAACCTGGGAGGATCCGTGGTTGTTGGATCTAGATCAACGAGGACCATCCATTATGGAGGATGTGTGGTAGAGATCCAGAAGCCATCGGGAATTTGGTCACCGAGAAAGAGGGAGTGAAGACTTCCCCAAAACCTCGAAAGAAAATTGTCGGTTTTAAATATTAGTCATTGATTTGTGGAAGGATGGGATTCGTTCGATCTGATGCCCAAACCATTTTGGGGATTTGAAATTGGGAGTTGGGAGGTGAAGACTCTACAAAAGTCTCGAAAAGAAGAAAGTCAAGATTTGATCAGGGTTGTTGAATTCGCAAAGATTTCTGGACCATAGGATATAGGTCGTCGGACCCTCATGGATCAGAAATTGAGGAATGGTGGAACGTTGTCTGTGAATTTGTAGAGAATACAAGATTGCGACGCGTGTCTAAGAGTTGGCCCCAGATTCCAAGCGAAGGGTCATGTGGACAAAGGAGCCAAGAAACCTTAGCCTTGGTTTCGGGTTTCGGGGATTGGGGAACCAAGGTTCCTTGCAACAGAAATCCTAAAACGTGATCCCTGGTAGAACCTCCTGGTGTTAGTGCATGGTCAGGATGAACGGTCGCATGGACGAAGGCCAAAGGCAGAGATAGAGTCCGTTAAGCCCATTCCGGGTTTCAGGGATTGAAGGAGTTAGAGGGACTCACGACGAGATTCGCAAAGTCGCGAAACCTGAAATACCTTTTCAGGAAAGATAGTGGTCACCAATGGTGGTCACATAGTCAAAGAATAAGGAAAGGGCTATCTTGCACTAGGCCCCGTAGGATTTCATGGATTCTATCCCTCGAAAAAAGCCAAAAATTTTATTTTTTGCATAGTGGGTGTGTGACAAATTGGTATCAGAGCATGGTTACAACACTTGGCCTGATTGGGCTCATGGAAGAGTCACTTAAATAACCCTATATGGGTAATTTCCAAGGAGTGACACCCTATATTACCTCTTTCTTAAGAGGATTGATTTAAAAATATTATTAAGGAAAGGAGTGAAACTTTCTACTGCGTGTGTACATTAAGAAGTTTTAAACTATGTATTGTTCAGGGACTAATAAATTGTTACCTAACTATATGTGTTTTGGAAACACTTGAATAGTCAATGAACCACAGGAAGACACCAACCCTAAAGGATGATGATGTTCCATGAAGTGGGGGAATGCTCCCACAGTAGAGACGAGGAATCTGATGAAAGGAGGGCGGTGGAAACCGGATCTGTATGAAACTGTAAGAATTCCCAGGGCCGAGCTACAAAATTTCAAGGCTGATAATGAGAGACTGATAAAGGAGCAAGAGAAAAAAACAAAAATTAACGCAATCTTGCTACAAAGCTTATCCGACATACAGAGACAACTGCAACACGAACCCACAACCAGTCATGTGGACCGACAACAAAAGAAGAGAGGTGAGAGTCCACCTGAGACTCGAAATTATGTCTCCATATGTGACCCCACTGGGAGAAGTACCATGAAGAAGGTCCAACCTAGAGGCAGGGGACACTCATCGAGAGAATCCTCTGGAAAGGAAGATAATAAGTCCAAAGGGTCCTCTAGTAGCAAGGCCATCTCGCATTCTCAGAAGAAAGGAAAGAAATGGAAGCATTCCAAAACCAATGGCCCATAAGAGTTCAAGAAATCCAAACCACCCTCTTTCAATAAAGAGATAAAGAAGGGAGAAGAGGCAGAAGCATGGCTGCTTGGTTTAAAGAAGTATTCAGATTCCATGGCTACTTTGAAAACTTGAAGGCTCAAATAGCCATCTTCAACCTGAATGGAAAGGCTTCCATATGGTGGGAAGACCTGAGGAATGTGAAAGGAATCCACGAGAAGGACTTGTCATGGAAAAAGTTCAAGAAATACTTTAGGAGGCAGTATCTATCAGAAAAATACATGCATGGGAAAACAAAAGAATTCTATGAACTTCGGTTGGGATAACTCACCATAGAGGAATTTTTCAATGAATTCCTTAAACTAATGAGGTATGTACCCTACATAAAAGATGAAAAAGAAAAAATGCAACGGTTCATTAGTGGGTTACCTAAGACCTACCGGGACAAGATTGATTTTGACGAACCAAAGACCTTAGAAGAGGTTATCGGGAAGGTGAGGAATTTTTATGAACGGATTGGGAGCAAGACAAGACCCCATGAGGACTGGAAGAAAACGAATAGTTCGGGGTTCCAGAAAAAAATGTTTAACTCCTCAAGATTTAAGAACTATCGAAAATATTCTAGGGGGAGCCTTCTATTTAGAAGTGTATATCAGAAAAATTTCCCTTCTCAAAGTGGAAATAAACCTTTTTAGACAGTCCCAACAAAGACCGATAACCTGAAGAAGGAACCCTTGAAATGTTGGGGTTGTGGAGAAAATCATAGATTGAGGGACTTCCCACACAGACAACAATACAGTAAGGGGGTCTACAATATACAAGAATATACCACCATCAATGATGTGGCTAGGAGCATGCCACAGATCTATGCAGCCCTGGACAACAATCAAGTCGACCATCAAGTGTCAGTAATGGAGCTGGAAGGTATGATCGCCAACCATCCAATTTCTATTTTAATTGACCCAGGTTCTAATTTGAGTTACGTAGCCCCCCACATTGCCGCTAAGTGTAAACTGCAACCAACTATACATGTTAAATCATGGTTGGTACAACTAGCCACTGGGGCCAAAAGAAAGGTGGCAGAGGCTATACCAACCTGTCGATTCTTCGTGGGTGGATTTTCCACCCAAGTGACCCTTAACATACTTCCCTTGGGATCTTACGACTTGTTAATTGGTATAGACTAGTTGGCAGCTCATAAAGCTAAAATGGACTATTACCATAAAACTTTAGAATGTGTAAATTAATATGGGAGAAAGATGGCCCTCCAAGGGACTAAGAAGCCTGTCTTAGTGAGACAAATATCGGCCCTTCAAATGAAGAATTATTGCATAAAAGGGTGTTCCTTATATGCAATACAAATATTGGACTACGACGAAGGTAACAAACCAAACCTAGAGGACCACCCCATATTAAGAGAATACAAGGACGTATTCCCAAAAGAAGTACTAGGTCTACCTCTGAGAAGGGATATTGACTTCTCAATAGAACTTACACCGGGAGCGGTACCAACATCCAGAACGCCATATAGAATGAGCACGCCAGAGCTCATTGAGATCAAGCTATAGCTAAAGGAGATGATGGATAAAGGCTACATCCGACCCAGTGTGTCTCCATGGGGAGCGCCCATCCTATTTGTGAAAAATAAAGATGGCACCCTCTGACTGTGCATAGATTACAGGCTACTCAATAAGGAAACCATAAAGAACAAGTACCCCTTACCAAGAATCAATGACCAGTTCGACCAATTGGATGGTGCATCCATCTTCTCAAAGATCGACCTAAGATCGGGCTACCATCAAGTCCTTATTGGGGATGAAGATATCCACAAAACATCCTTTAGAACGAGGTATGGTCACTACAAATTTGTGGTGGTGCCATTTGGGTTAACCAATGCCCCCTCCACTTTTATGTGCTTGATGAATAATGTACTCAACAGATTTCTAGACAAATTTGTATTGATTTTCATTGATGATATCCTAGTCTACTCCAAGAACAGGGAGGAGCACGAAGAACATCTTAGTCTCATACTTCAAGTATTGAGGGAGCATCGGCTCTACGCTAAGTTTAGCAAGTGTGATTTCTTTCAGAAGAAAGTCCACTACTTAGGCCATGTCATATATAAGGAAGGGGTGGCAGTGGACCCTGACAATATCAAATCCATTATGGAATGGCCTACCCCAAAAGATGTATATGATATTAGGTCCTTCATCGGCTTAGCAGGATACTATGTAAGATTCATAAAAGGGTTTTCCAAGATTGGTTGTCCAATCACTAACCTTCAGAAAAATGGGGTTAAATTCATTTGGATGTCAAAATGCGAAGGAATATTTCAAGAACTAAAAAACCTCCTGACCCATGCACCTGTGCTAAATACTGTCGACCTGGATGATGATTTCCTTGTGTCTACAGATGCCTGCAAGGAAGGACTTGGAGGATTCCTTATGCAAGAAGGACGTGTAATATTCTATACGTCCCAGAAATTAAATGAGCATGAGATCAATTATGCGACCCATGACATAGAGTTGACTGCCATAGTACATGCCTTAAAAATGTGGAGACACTCCCTCCTGGGTATAATATTTGTGCTTATGACAAATCATTGTGTATTGAGACACCTGTTTGATCAACCAAAACTCAATGTCAAGCAAGCAAGGTGGATGGCTCTCCTAAATGAATTTGATTTTGAAATTAAACATATAAAAGGAAAGGAAAATAGGGTGGCAGATGCCCTTAGTAGAAATATAAAAATGATTCATCTAGCAGCAATAAGCACCTTCAAAATGGATGTCGGGGAGAGAATAAAAAATGCACAGGAGACAGATGCATTCTTTAAGACCATGACTTCATACCTTAGGTGATAACCTATAGGGATGAAGTATGAAGGCTACCAAATGATCGAGGAAGGGTTGTTGACTTACAGAAACAGATTGTACATCCTAAACTGTGACGACTTGAAGAGGTTCATAATGGATGAACTACATAAAATACCATATAATGGCCACCCAGGGTACCCGAAGATGACCACGGCCACCAGGAAACAATTCTATTGGCTGGGACCAAAGAAAATACATAGTTGAGTACTTAGCTAAATGTCTAGAATTCCAGCAGGTTAAAGAAGAACACCGACACCTAGCAGGATTATTACAACCTATACCAATCCCGGAATGGAAATGGGAGACAATCTCCATGGATTTCATCACCGGATTACCAACATCGACCAGACAGAATGATGCCATCTTGGTAGTGGTGGACAAATTAAGCAATTCCACTCACTTTATTCCTGTCAAATTGACTTTCAAGGCAATAGATATTTCCAACATATTCATGAAAGAGATATTTCGACTACACAACATGCCTAAGGAAATCATGTCTGACAGAGATATGAAGTTCACTTCAAACTTTTGTAAATCCTTAATGGTTGGTCTGGAGACCAAATTATTTTTTATCACAACCTATCATCCCCAAACTGATGGACATACAGAAAGAGTGAACCAAATATTAGAATACATGCTAAGGATGCATGTAATGCAACAACCTAAAAAGTGGGAAGATTACCTGCCACTAGTGGAATTTGCCTACAACAACGGCTACCAAGAATCACTGAAGATGAGTCCTTTCGAGGTCCTCTATGGTAGGTTATGCAACACTCCAATTAGTTGGAGTAATATTGTGAATAGAATTACAATTGGAGTCGACATGCTGAAAGAAATGGAACAACAAGTGATTCAGATAAAAAAAACTGAAAATCGCACAGAACAGACAGAAAAGTTATGCCGACAAAAAGAGAACCCCCTGAGAATTCAATATGGGAGACCACGTTTATCTCAGAATTAGGCCCAGAAAGAGTTCCCTGAGGATGGGGGCTTGTTCCAAGTTGGAACCTCGGTATTGTGGACTCTTTGAAGTTCTAAGTAGAGTGGGACCTGTATCCTATAGGCTAGCACTCCCTCCCACAATAAAAGAACATAATGTTTTCCATGTTTCATTGTTAAAAAAATATGTACATGATTCTAATCATATAATTGACTGGTCTGTGATCCAGGTGGATGAGAGAGAATTCCTTCCAGAACCTCAATGCATACTAGACAGGAAGGAAACAACACTTAGGAACTAAACCATTGCACAAGTCAAGGTGCAATGGAAACACTTTGGCCCAGATGAGGCTACCTCGGAAATGGAAGATGCCATGAGGCAGGCATTTCCAATTTTGTTTTCTCCTATACATACATATCATATTGTTAGATATAACATTGAGGATGATGATTCCATTAAGGGGGAGGGAATTGTAACACCTTGTTTCCCCCAGTCTGTAAATATAACTTTATTGGCTAGGAACTATGGCAAACTCAAATTGTGAATGTTTAATTGGTGGAACTTTGTATAAAGGTCGATGAATGTAAATCCTATTATTTTGTTGGATAATGGAAACGTGTTGTGTGACTACTGAGAGATGGGATGTGTTACGAAAAAGAGGCCAAAATTGCTAATAAAAGGTGGTGGAGGGAACCCGTAATGGTTTTGATAACCTCCACCAAACTAGTACCATTCTGGAGTTAATGTTGCTCATATCATAACAACTATCTGCCCATAAATGATTCCACGTTGGGATGGTAGGTGGGAAGGGCCTCCTCAAGAGTTAATGAGGGATGGAGCAGACTACCCATCGGATGGATTTTGGACTTGACCACATACAGGGGGGATTCAAGCCACACACAACCTTGTTGAAGGAGGAAAGAAGGACGAGCGTGGTGGACAGAGGGTGAAGCCTACGAGAAATGCAAATATAGAGAGAAATAAAACCTCTCATGTCTGAAAGAGAAAACAATGGGAAATTGAGTTCTAATTACAATAATGGAGACTGAGGGATGTCAAGGAGAGTAACCTTCATCCTCGTCTATTCCTATATAGAGAGAAGGAGAGTAACCTTCGTCCCTAAGTTCCATTGAGCTGGAAGTAAGAGATTGAATCTCAAAGCATTGTGGCATAGGCTTGAGGGTGGCCAGTGATAAATCCATTGGGAGTGATTGAACCTATCGTTGGGTGGAAACGAGCACCCCTCTCAGCAGTCGCATCACGTCCATCGGTTCTGATAAGTGTTTTTAAGACTTGTATTTTGAATTGAATATCATGGACACATGCTCATGTTTATATGCATATAAAGGGCTTCTGTATGCTGTGAATTACTGATAATTAGATTATAAATAATAAATGCATGTGTATACTTATGCCATAGTTGGTCTCTATATAAGATGAGTAAGTCTAGAGCATGAGTTAGTTCCATTGAGAATCGTCCCCCTGCCTAATTCTCTTGGTATTCTGGTTTAATTCCTCAATGACATTGTCCCTAGGGAATTTCATCATGTTTCAGAGTTAGAGCAATATCCTCGGCATGAATACCATTACAGTAAACCCATGAGATTTCCATGCCCCGGTTTCATAGCCCATAAATTGGAGAGTTAGGAAGGCACTACTTTTGGGTCAGCAACCTAGGAATGACTATCAAATAACCCTCTAAAGGATCATGTGATCCAGGGCTGGAAACCCAGTGCAAGAAGGAGTTAGCTCTCGAATGTTCAGATTCGTGGGAGATTGAAACTCTGAGAAATGGAATTTTGTCACCCAAGTTCAGAAAGGATAGCAAGTCCAAATAGAGAAAAAGGTGGATCCTTTCGTTTGCTAGACGAATGGATCAGATCCTTTCAGGAGTATCCCAGGTCTGTCAGGATCAATGGATCTAGAGGAGAAGCCCAGGTGTTGAAACCTCGACCCCTTCCATCTTCGTAAGTAGCAAAGGAATCGAGACCGTAGATCCCAGGATCCATCGGGAGTTACCTGGACCCTCCATCAAAAAGGACACGTGGAGGGCGAATGGTGTCTCGTTGAATCACACATTTTTATTAAAGAGTCAATAGGCAGAACTCTAAGGATTCACGAAACATGAAATCCTGGTTTAAATCTAGGTCGTTGGTCATCCCTACATAATCGCGCCCGTCCATCGTAAGGGGACAGGTGGCAACATATCCGAGCAATCGGAGTTTTGGTGACCGGGAGATTGGCGCAGAGGAGTTGTCAAAAGTCTCAAAATCACTCCAACCATTGGATCGAGAGTGACAAGTGGCAAAGATCCAAAAGCCACAAGGATTTCAGAACCATAGGCACATAAGGGTGCCGAATGAATGGTGGAGCACTTCCAAGAGAGAGTGTTGAAATCACGAGAGTCGTTAGATCGTGATAAGTTGCGAGGTAGATAAAGCGAAAGTTCATTCGGAATGTGTAATCCAAGGTGGATATATGATCCATATGGATATCAGTGGCCACCTACCTTTTCCAACTGGCTCAAAATAGTTTTCTGACATATTTGGAAATTTACTATTTTTAGCAGTATTTACTTCCGGGGCCATTTTGAGGGCCTAAATGAAGGTTTTTCGGTATCGAGCTCCTCAATGATAGATAATGGAATTCTTGATCCCCCAAAATTAATATCCTCGATGATACCTTTCCAACGGGCTATCACAGGCCTAAAACGGAGATCATATGCAAAAGTTATGACCCCAATAAGTTGTTGTACTAGCTTACCCAAACGGGGCCCACATGACTTTTGGCGTTTCATCTCCTAGGGTTAGGTTTTTGGATGTCTAGGGTTTTTGGAAATCTTGCTTATTGTAAAAAGGCCTTCAGAGCCTCATTTTAACCTTCTTCTTTCGAATGCACGCTGTCGTCACATCTCTTCTTAGTGATAATCCGCCACCATTCCAGCAAGCTTGTTTCCGCTGCATTTTACAGTTTCAACTTATTTCGTTATTGAATAGAAAACCAGTTTTACTGTATCTCCGTTATTTTTTGTTAAGAACCTGTTAATAATCTATATTCATTTCATTTTGCTCATAAAATCTGGATTAGTGGTATCAGAGTGGTATGCTCCTTGTCGTCTTAATGCATGTCCCCAACGAGGTCAGAGTACAAAGAGTTGGGTCTCAAGCTTGTTTCTCTTGAGGACAGAAGCTCTCGCACGCCCAAGAGACCTCCCATGTAAGGAGAAAAGAAAGATTATGGGATAGGATATCCTTTCAAACTGTTGATTGAGGAATCCCTCATGCAACAGAGGAACAAGATGATGGATAGTTTCGCGCAAATCCTTCGACGACTACCAACAGGCGATGCATCTTCTTCGAACGGAGGCACCGCCCCCTTCAAGGTACAAATAAACTTTGATATTCCTATATTTGAAGTTCATATAGATGCAGATGTTGTAGACAAGTGGTTGAATCTACTAGATGGGTATTTTTCTGTTCATAAATTTTCGAATAGAGAAAAGATTACTTTTGCGCTCCTCAAAGTCGTTCCCCATGTCAAAGATTGGTGGGAAAATTTCTATGAGAAAAAGGAAATAGAGGAAACCTCATTATTTTCAGTCACGGCCACCTAGGAATCCTTCAGGGATGTTATTAAGGAACAATACTACCCTGTCGAAAGTTATGACGACCTGTATACCAAAAGGACCACACTGCGGATAGAAAGAGACCAAGCAGTGCCAAATTTCACAAATATCTTCCATACCTTGCGCACCAAGTTGGGTATAAAATATTTGGAGCGACATTTGTTGCTCAAGTATTGTGGTTCTCTACATAGATACATCCAGACTGAAATGGAATTTCTAGACATCTCATCCTTGGGCGTGGCCTACCGATATGTCGTCAAAATCAAGCAGAAGCTCAAACAAAAGACGCGGCAATTTGGGCCTGGGAACCCCTCACAACAAAAGCCAGGAAAGGGCAGCCCCAACCCACCGAACAAAGGACAGAGCAAAGATGGACAGTATCAAGACAACCAGTACAAGCCACAAGCAAAGAAGGACACCGGAAAGACAAAGAAAGATACCGGGAAGTGGTGCGACTTCCATAAGAGCCCTTGGCATAACACTGCTGACTATCGCTCAAAGCAGTCGTTGGTGGCCGAAGTGAAAGCCTCTGAATCAGATGCAGATTCTGACTATGAGACAGAACTAGAAAGGGGAAGACAGATCATTGACGCGGAACCTAGTGCCACCGTTTCTACCACCAAGATCCAGCCTGGTGAACCAAACAAGCGAGAAGAAGGAGAGCGCCTCTTCCATTCATAGATGTGGGTAAAAGGCACCCTGCTGCACTTCATTGTTGACAATGGTAGCCAGTAGAACCTCATATCAACAAAGTTCATCAAGCGGCTGGCCCTGCCAACAACGTCGCACCCACAACCCTACACCATTGGATGGCTCCACCAAGGAAGCGATCTCCGCGTCGGCCAACAGTGTCGACTGTCGTACGGCATCAAGCCCTTCAAAGACGAGGTATTGCGTGATGTTCCTTTGGGCCAACCATAATTATGGAAACGTCATGTTGTATATGAGTCTAGGCCTCGTAGTGTTATTATTACTTTCAACACGAAATTGTATAGGATACACGAGGCAGTCCCACCTAGTTCTATTTCCTTGATCTCTACTAAGCAATGCAGGAAGGTCATCTCTTAGATGGGGAAGTTTATCTTCTTCATGATTCGCTCTCAGAATAAGTGAAATATCGCAGCCACATCCAGGGTCTCTGCAGCCGACCTCTCCACACAGCAGAAGCAAGTAGATAAGGTCGTGGAAGAATACTCAGATATCTTCTCCTCACCTACAGTGGTACCTCTGCACTGCCAGGTCAAGTACCCCATCGATCTGACCCCC
>ML819526.1:21521-61128 GCA_009831015.1 Picea engelmannii
GGCTACCACCAGGTCCCGATAGAACAGACAGATGTATGGAAGACTGCCTTCAAGTCAAAGGAAGGACTTTTTGAATGGTTGGTCATGCCCTTTGGTTTGACAAATGCTCCAGCCACTTTCATGAGGATGATGGACAATATCCTGCGACCATTCACCAATAATTTTGTAGTGGTGTATCTGGATGACATTCTAATTTACAGCAAGACTTAAGACGAACACTTGCAGTATATTCAGCAGGTTCTGCACACCCTGCAGCAGCACAAGCTATACACCAACCTGGAAAAATGCTCCTTTGGCATGGACAGGGTCCATTACCTGGGCTACATCATTGATCAGCATGGCGTACATGTGGATCCAGCCAAGATCCAAGTCATTCGTGACTGGCCAGCCCCAACAATACTCACTGAGCTTCGGAGCTTCTTGGGACTTGCTAATTTCTACCGCAGGTTCGTGTTGGGTTTCTCCCATATTGCATGGGCCCTCAGCCAAATAAACAGGGGTGGTGGTAAGGTGAAATTTGCGTGGGGCCGGTCCCAACAACAAGAGTTCGATGATTTGAAGCAGCGCTTATGCTCATCCCCAGTACTTTCACTACCAGACCTGTAGCATCCCTTTGAGATCGAGACAGATGCTTCAGATTATGTTGTGGGCATCATTCTCACTCAGCACGACCACCCCGTGGCCTATCATAGTGAGACACTGTCAGATACTGTCCGTAAGTACCCTACTTACGACAAAGAAATGTACTCCATTGTGCAAGCATGTCTCCAGTGGAGACATTACATTCTTGGGAAGGAGACAGTCATCCACACTGATCATAAGCCACTGCAGTTCATGCAGACACAGGGAAAACTGCAAAATGACCACCATCAAAAGTGGTCCACATACTTGTAACAATTCCACCTCAACATCAAGTATAAAATAGGAAGCACCAATCGCGTTGTTGATTGCCTCAGCAAACCGCCAGTCGCAGCACTCACCATGGTGCTAGACTCTTGCGGCCATGAGACATATGGATGGCTCCAACTCTATGAGACAGACCCTGACTTCGCCACCACCTACCAAATGTTTGGTGCAAATGTAGTTTTCGATAATTTCCATCTTCAGGATTGGTTGTTGTGTTGTCTGGGCCATATTTGTGTTCCATCAAGTGAGCGACCGAAGCTGATCTGGGAATCCCACTACAGTCGGGTGGCATGACACTTTGGCGTCGAAAAGACAATGGTGATGCTATAGAAACATTTCTACTGGCCAAAACTTCGATAGGAGGTCGGAAAGTATATCAGGTCATGCATTGCTTGCGCTATTGCGAAACCGACCACTAAGAAACAAGGCTTGTACACCCCACTTCCTACTACTGACAGGCCATGGGAATCCATCTCGATGGACTACATGTCGGGCATCCCATCCACCAAGCGGGGAAATGACTGTGTTTTTGTGGTTGTTGACCTCTTTTCTAAGATGGCGATTCTAGTTGCCTGCAAGAAGAGCATCACAACAGAGGCCACTACCAAGCTCTTCTTTGAACAAGTCTAGGTACATTTTGGAATCCCACAAACCATTGTCTCAGATCGATATAGTCAATTTCTCAGCACTTTCTGGTCGAGCCTCTGCTCACTGTTGGATACCAAGCTCACCAAATCCACGGCCTTCCACCCCCAGACAGATGGCCAAACCGAGGTTGTAAATCGAATGATTGTGCATATCCTTCGCATGTATAATTCAAAGAACCCTGGCACATGGGATGAGAGCCTTCCTTATGTCTAGCATAGCTACAACCGAGCCTTGCATAGCTCAACCAGCCACAGCCCCTTTCAAGTGGGGTTGGGATTCCACCCATTGGGTCCCATAGATGTTTCACTTCCCCTTGCGGTCACCTAGACTGACTCATCTTCTGCTCCAACTGAAGTGGAAAAAGCCACCCATTTCATTGAGTAGATCTAGCACATCCACCAATAGGTTCAGGATATCCTACAGAAGTCCAATGACAATTTCAAACAGCGCCA
Organism: Picea engelmannii; assembly: GCA_009831015.1. Classification (NCBI taxonomy): domain Eukaryota; kingdom Viridiplantae; phylum Streptophyta; class Pinopsida; order Pinales; family Pinaceae; genus Picea; species Picea engelmannii. Next base: position 23,528 of record ML819526.1, read on the forward strand.
TGGTCAACACCGAGTGCCGCATAAGTTTCAGGTGGGCGACAAATTTTGGTTGCACTTATACAAAGAACGCCTTACAGGACCCCATCGGAAGCTTCACCCACTCCGTTATGGACCATACACTATCACCAAGTCCGTAGGGGGTAATTATTTTGAGTTCAACATTCCTCCTTTACTTGGCCTTCACACAGTGTTCAACATGGATCTCCTTCGCCCTTATTTCCCACCATTATTGGACACCTCAGAAGTAGCAGAATAGCTGACACCAACAGAGCTCAACCCCGACTACATACAACAGGCATCCAATGATCATATTGCAGAGAGACAGATCAAGGGCACTCAACAACAAAGGATCCAACTTTATTGAGTCATCAAAGCAGGGCAGCTCCTGCACCAAGGCAAGTGGCTCACCCGGGGCCAAATTCAGCAGAAATTTCCTCATCTAATGGGGGACCTCAAAGAAATGGATACCATTGCTTCCTAAGTAGGTCGGATTGATCCAGATGGATATCATTGGCCACCCACCTATTCCAACTGGCTCAAAACAGTTTTCTGACATTTTTGGAAATTTACTATTTTTAGCAGTTTTTACTTCCGGGGCCATTGTGAGGGCCTAAATGAAGGTTTTTCGGTATCGAGCTCCTCAATGATATTCAAAGTCATGATTTATCCCCCAAAATTAATCTCCTTGACGATACCTTTCCAACGGGCTATCACACACCTAAAACGGAGATTGTATGCAAAAGTTACGACCCAGAGAAGTTGATGTACTAGCTTACCCAAATGGGGCCCACATGACTTTTGGCATTTCATCTCCTAGGGTTAGGTTTTTGGATGACTAGGGTTTTTGGAATTCTTTCTTATTGTAAAAATGTCTTCAGAGCCTCATTGTAACCTTCTTCTTGCGAATGCGCGTTTCCGTCACATCTCTTCTCAGAGATAAGCCGCCACAATTCCAACAAGCTTGTTTCCGCTGCATTTTACAGTTTCAGCTTATTTTGTTATTGAATAGAAAACCAGTTTTACTCTATCTCTGTTATTTTGTGTTAAGAACCTATTAATAATCTATATTCATTTTGTTCTTCTCATAAAATCCGGATCAGTGGTATCAGAGCGGTCTGCTCCTTGTCGTCTTAATGCACGTCCCCAACGAAGTCGGAGTACAAGGAGTTGGGTCTCGAGCTTGTTTCTCTTGAGGAAATAAGCTCTCGCATGCCCAAGAAACCTCCCATGGTAGGAGAAAATAAATATGATGGGACAGGATATCCTTTCAAACTATTGATTGAGTAATCCCTCACGCAATAGAGGAACGAGATGATGGATAGTTTCGCGCAAATCCTTCGGTGACTACCAACAGGCGATGCATCTTCTTCAAACAGAGGTGTCGCCCCCTTCAAGTTACAAATAAACTTTGATATTCCTATATTTGAAGGTCAGATAGATGTAGATGTTGTAGACAAGTGGTTGAATCTACTAGAAGGGTATTTTTTTGTTCATAAATTTTTGAATAGAGAAAATATTACTTTTGCGCTCCTCAAAGTCGTTCCCCATTTCAAAGATTGGTGGGAAACTTTCTGTGAGAAAAAGGAAACAAAGGAAACCTCATTATTTTCAGTCACAACCACTTGAGAATCCTTCAGGGATGCTATTAAGGAACAATACTACCCTGCCAGAAGTTATGACGACCTGTATACCAAATGGACCACACTACGGCAAGAAAGAGACCAAGCAGTGCCATATTTCACAAATATCTTCCATACCTTGCACACCAAGTTGGGTATCAAAGAGTTGGAGCAACATATGGTGCTCAAGTATCGCAGTGCTCTGCATAGATACATCCAGACAGAAATGGAATTTCTAGACATCTCATCCTTGGGCGCGGCCTACCGATATGTCATCAAAATCGAGCAGAAGCTCAAACAAAAGACGCGGCAATTTGGGCCTGGGAACCCCTCACAACAAAATCCAGGAAAGGGAGACCCCAACCCACTGATTAAAGGATAGAGAAAAGATGGAAAGTATCAAGACAACCAGTACAAGCCGCAAGCAAAGAAGGACACCGGAAAGACAAAGAAAGATACTAGGAAATGGTGCAACTTCCATAAGAGCCCTTGGCATAACACTGCTAACTATCGCTCAAAGCAGTCGCTGGTGGCCGAAGTGAAAGCCTCTGAATCAGATGCAGATTATGACTCTGAGACAGAACCAGAAAGGGGAATATGAATCATTGATGCGGAAAATAGTGCCACTATTGCTACCACCAAGATCCAACCTGGTGAACTAGACGATCCAGAAGAAGGAGAGCGCCTCTTCCATTCAGAGATGTGGGTAAAAGGCACCCCGTTGCACTTCATCATTGACAGTGGTAGCCAGAAGAACCTCATCTCAGCAGAGGTCATCAAGCGGTTGGCCCTACCAACAATGCCGCACCCACAACCCTACACCATTGGATGGCTCCACCAAGGAAGCGATCTCTGCGTCGGCCAACAGTGTCGACTGTCGTACGGCATCAAGCCCTTCAAAGAAGAGGTATTGTGTGATGTTTCTCCTCTTGAAGTTTGTGATGTTCAAAGACTATATGAGTCTAGGCCTCGTAGTGTTATTATTACATTGAATAGGAAATTGTACAGGATACCCGAGGCAGTCCCACCTAGTGTTATTTCCTTGATCTCTGCTAAGCAATGCAGGAAGGTCATCTCTCAGACAGGGAAGTTTGTCTTCTTCGTGATTCACTCTCAGAATAAGCGAAGGATCGCAGCCACATCCAGGGTCTCTACGGCCGAGCTCTCCACACAGCAGAAGCAAGTAGATAAGGTCATGGAAGAATACTCGGATATCTTCTCCTCACCTACAGCGGTACCTCTGCACGGCCAAGTCAAGCACCCCATCGATCTAACCCCCAGTGCACCGCTGCCCAATGGGCCAGTCTATGGTCACTCTTTGTTAGAGAATGAGGAGATCAAGAGATAGATCCAAGAACTGCTCCACAAGGGGCACATACGCCCTAGCTCATCACCTTGTGAGAGCCCAATCATGCTGGTATAGAATAAAGATGGAACCTGGTGACTCTCTATTGATTACCGGGCTCTGAATAAAATCATTGTCAGAAACCGGTACCCGATTCCCTGAATCGATGACCTCCTTGATCAACTCACAGTGGCCAAATACTTCAGTAAGATTGATCTAAAGTCTGGCTACCACCAGGTCCCGATAGAATAGACAGATGTATGGAAGATCGCCTTCAAGTCAAGGGAAGGAATTTTTGAATGGTTGGTCATGCCCTTTGGTTTGAAAAATTCTCCAGCCACTTTCATGAGGATGATGGACGATATCCCGCGACCATTCACCAATACTTTTGTAGTGGTGTATCTGGATGACATTCTAATTTACAGCAAGACTTGGGACAAACACTTGCAGCATATTCAACAGGTTCTGCACACCCTGTGGCAACACAAGCTATACGCCAACCTAGAAAAATGCTCCTTCGGCATGGACAGGGTCCATTACCTGGGCTACATCATTGATCAACATGGCGTACATGTGGATCTAGCCAAGATCCAAGTCATCCATGACTGGCCAGCCCCAACAACACTCACTGAGCTTTAGAGTTTCTTGGGACTTGTTAATTTATACCGCAGGTTCGTGTTGGGTTTCTCCCATATTGCATGGGCCCTCAGCCAAATAAACAGGGGTGGTGGTAAGGCGAAATTTGCGTGGGGCCGGTCCCAAAAACAAGTGTTCGATAATTTGAAGTAGCGCTTGTGCTCAGCTCCAGTACTTTCACTGCCAGACCTACATCATCCCTTTGAGATCGAGATAGATGCTTCAGATTATGCTGTGGGCGCCGTTCTCACTCAGCACGGCCACCCCGTGGCCTATCATAGTGAGACACTGTCAGATACTTTTCGTAAGTACCCTACTTACGATAAAGAAATGTACTCCATTGTGAAATCATGTCGCCAGTGGAGACATTACATTCTTGGGAAGGAGACATTCATCCACACTGATCATAAGCCACTGTAGTTCATGCAGACACAGGGAAAACTGCAAAATGACCGCCATCAAAACTGGTCCACATACTTGCAGCAATTCCATCTCAACATCAAGTATAAAACAGGAAGCACCAATCGTGTCCTTGATTTCCTCTGCAGACGGCCAGTCGCAACACTCACCACGGTGCTAGAATCTTGCGGCCATGAGACATATGGATGGCCCCAACTCTATGAGACAGACCCTGACTTTGCCACCACCTACCAAATGTTGGGTGCAAATGCAATTGTCGATAATTTCCATCTTCAGGATGGGTTGTTGTGTTGTCTGGGCCATATCTGTGTTCCATCAAGCAAGCGAGCGAAGCTGATCTGGGAAACCCACTACAGTCGCATGGCAGGACACTTTGGCGTCGAAAATACAGTGGTGATGCTACAAAAACATTTCTACTGGCCGAAACTTCAACAGGAGGTCGGCAAGTATATCAGGTCATGCACTGCCTGCACTATTGCCAAACCAACAACTAAGAAACAGGGCTTGTACACCCCTCTTCCTACTCCTGACGGGCCATGGGAATCCATCTCGATGGACTACATGTCAGGACTCCCATCCACCAAGCAGGGAAATGACTATGTTTTTGTGGTTGTTGACTGCTTTTCTAAGATGGTGATTCTAGTTGCCTGTAAGAAGAGCATCACAGCAAAGGCCATTGCCAAGCTCTTCTTTGAATGAGTCTAGGTACATTTTGGAATCCCACAAACCATTGTCTCAGATCGGGCTAGTCGATTTCCCATCACATTCTGGTCGAGCCTCTGGTCACTGCTGGACACCAAGCTCACCAAATCCACGGCCTTCCACCCTCAGACAGATGGCCAAACCGAGGTTGTAAATCGAATATTTGTGCATATCCTTCGCATGTATAATTCAAAGAACCCTGGAACATGGGATGAGAACCTTCCTTATGTCCATCATAGCTACAATCGAGCCTTGCATAGCTCAACCGGCCATAGAGCCTTTCAAGTGGGGTTGGAATTCCAACCATTGGGTCCCATAGATGTTGCACTTCCCCTTCCGGTCACCTCGACTGACTCATCTTCTGCTCCAACTGAAGCTGACAAAGCCACCAGGTTCATTGAGAAGATCTAGCACATCCACCAATAGGTTCAGGATATCCTACAGAAGTCCAATGACAATTACAAACAGCGCCATGATCAACACCGAGTGCCGCATAAGTTTCAGGTGGGCGACAAATTTTGGTTGCACTTGTAGAAAGAACGCCTTACAAGACCCCATCGGAAGCTTCGCCCACTCCATTATGGACCGTACACTATCACCAAGGCTGTGGGGGATAATGCTTTTGAGCTCAACATTCCTCCTTTCCTTGGCTTGCACCCAGTGTTCAACGTGGATCTCCTTCGCCCTTATTTCCCACCATTATTGTACACCTCAGAAGTAGCAAAAAAGTTGACACCAATAGAGCTCAACCCCGACTACATACAACAGGCATCCAATGATCAGATTGTGGACAGACAGATCAAGGGCACTCGACAACAAAGGATCCATGTTTATCGAGTCATCAAAGCATTGCAGCTCCTGCACCAAGGCAAGTGGCTCACCCGGGGCCAAATTCAGCAGAAATTTCCTCATCTAATGGGGGACCTCAATGCAATGGAGACCATTGCTTCCTAAGGAGGGAGTATTGATCCATATGGATATCGGTGGCCACCCACCTTTTCCAACTGGCTCAAAACAGTTTTCTGACATTTTTGGAAATTTACTATTTTTAGCAGTTTTTACTTCCGAGGCCATTTTGAGGGCCTAAATGAAGGTTTTTCAGTATCGAGCTCCTCAATGATAGCTAGAGGCATGATTGAGCCCCAAAAATGAATCTTCGCGATGATACCTTTCCAACGGGCTATCACCCCGAAGATCGTATGCAAAAGTTACGACCCCGAGAAGTTGATGTACTAGCTTACCCAAACAAGGCCCACATGACTTTTGGCATTTCATATCCTAGGGTTAGGTTTTTGGATGTCTAGGGTTTTTGGCATTCTTGCTTATTGTAAAAAGGCCTTCAGAGCCTCATTGTAACCTTCTTCTTGTGAATGTGTGTTGTCGTCACATCTCTTCTCAGAGATAAGCCGCCACCATTCCAACAATCTTGTTTCCGCTGCATTTTACAGTTTTAGCTTATTTCGTTATTGAATAGAAAACCAGTTTTACTGTATCTCTGTTATTTTGTGTTAAGCACCTGTTAATAATCTGTATTCATTTATTTCTACTCATAAAATTTGAATCAGAGGTATTAGAACGGTCTGCTCTTTGTCGTCTTAATGCATGTCCCCAACGAGGTCGGAGTACAAAGAATTGGGTCTCGAGCTTGTTTCTCTTGAGGATAGAAGCTCTCGCATGCCCAAGAGACCTCCCATGGAAGGAGAAAAGAAAGATGATGGGACAGGAGATCCTTTCAAACTGTTGATTGAGGAAGCCCTCACACAACAGAGGAACGAGATGATGGATATTTTTGCACAAATTCGTCGGCGACTACCAACAGGCGATGCATCTTCTTCGAACAGAGGCACCGCCCCCTTCAAGGTACAAATAAACTTTGATATTCCTATATTTGAAGGTCAGATAGATGCAGATGTTATAGACAAGTGGTTGAATCTACTAGAAGGGTATTTTTTTGTTCATAAATTTTCGAATAGATAAAATATTACTTTTGCGCTCCTCAAAGTCGTTCCCCATGTCAAAGATTGGTGGGAAACTTTCTGTGAGAAAAAGGAAACAGAGGAAACCTCATTATTTTCAGTCACGGCCACCTTGAAATCCTTCAGGGATGATATTAAGGTACAATACTACCCTATCGGAAGTTATGACGACCTGTATACCAAATGGACCACACTGCGGTAAGATAGAGACCAAGCAGTGCCAGATTTCACAAATATCTTCCATACCTTGCGCACCAAGTTGGGTATCAATGATTCGGAGTGACATCTGGTTCTCAAGTATCGCGGTGCTCTGCATAGATACATCCAAATATAAATGGAATTTCTAGACATCTCATCCTTGGGCACGGCCTACCGATATTCCGTCAAAATCGAGCAGAAGCTCAAACAAAAGACGCGGCAATTTGGGCCTGGGAACCCCTCACAACAAAATCTAGGAAAGGGTGGCCCCAACCCACCGAACAAAGGATAGAGAAAAGATGGATAGTATCAAGACAACCAGTACAAGATGCAAGCAAAGAACTACACTGGAAAGACAAAGAATGATACTGGGAAGTGGTGCGACTTCCATAAGAGCAATTGGCATAACACTGCTGACTGTCGCTCAAAGAAGTCGCTGGTGGACGAAGTGAAAGCCTCTTAATCATATGCATATTTTGACTCCAATATAGAACCAGAAAGGGGAAGATGGATCATTGACGCAGAACCTAGTGCCACCGTTGCTACCACCAAGATCAAACCTGGTGAACCAGACGAGACAGAAGAAGGAGAGCGCCTTTTCCATTCACAGATGTGGGTAAAAGGCACCCCGCAGTACTTCATCATTGACAGCGGTATAAAGAAGAACCTCATCTCAGCAGAGGTGGTCAAGTGGTTGGCCATGCCAACAACGCCGCATCCACAACCCTACACCATTGGATGGCTCCGCCAAGGAAGCGATCTCCGTGTCTTCCAACAGTGTCGATTGTCGTACGGCATCAAGCCCTTCAAAGACGAGGTATTGTGTGATGTTGCTCCTCTTGAAGTTTGTGATGTTCTTTTGGGTCAACCTTAATTATGGAAACATCATGTTGTATATGAGTCTAGGCCTCGTAGTGTTATTATTACTTTGAACAGGAAATTGTACAGGATACCCGAGGCAGTCACACCTAGTGTTATTTCCTTGATCTTTGCTAAGCAATGCAGGACGGTCATCTCTCAGACGGGGAAGTTTGTCTTCTTTGTGATTCGCTCTCAGAATAAGCGAAAGATTGCAGCCACATCCAGGGTCTCTGCGTCCGACCTCTCCACACAACAGAAGAAAGTATATAAGGTTGTGGAAGAATACTCAGATATCTTCTTCTCACCTACAGCGGTACCTATGCACTCTTAGGTCAAGCACCCCATCGATCTGACCCCCGGTGCACCGCTGCCCAATGGATCAGTCTATCATCGCCTTTTGTTAGAGAATGAGGAGATCAAGAGATATATCCAAGAACTACTCCACAAGGGACACATACGCCCTAGCTCATCACCTTGATTGAGCCCAATCGTGTTGGTACAGAAGAAAGATGGAACTTGGCGACTCTGTATTGATTACCGGGCTCTGAATAAAATCACTGTCAGAAACCGGTACCCGATTCCCCGAATCGATGACCTCCTTGATCAACTCACGGGAGCCAAATACTTCAATAAGATTGATCTGAAGTCTGGCTACCACCAGGTCCCGATAGAACAGACAGATGTATGGAAGACCGCCTTCAAGTCAAGGGAAGGACTTTTTGAATGGTTGGTCATGCCCTTTGGTCTAACAAATGATCTAGCGACTTTCATGAGGATGATGGATGATATCCTGCAACCATTCACCAATACTTTTGTAGTGGTGTATCTGGATGACATTCTAATTTACAGAAAGACTTGGGATGAACACTTGCAGCATATTCAGCAGGTTCTACACACCCTGCGGCAGCACGAGCTATACACCAAGCTCTTCTTTGAACGAGTCTGGGTACATTTTGGAATCCCACAAACCATTATCTCAGATCGGGATAGTCGATTTCTCAGCACATTCTGGTCGAGCCTCTGGTCACTGCTGGACACCAAGCTCACCAAATCCATGGCCTTCCACCCCCAGACAGATGGCCAAACCGAGGTTGTAAATCGAATATTTGTGCATATCCTTCGCATGTATAATTCAAAGAACCCTGGCACATGGGATGAGAGCCTTCCTTATGTCCACTATAGCTACAATCGAGCCTTGCATAGCTCAACCGGCCACAACGCCTTTCAAGTGGGGTTGGGATTCCAACCATTGGGTCCCATAGATGTTGCACTTCCCCTTGTGGTCACCTCGGCTGACTCATCTTCTGCTCCAACTCAAGCTGACAAAGCCACCCAGTTCATTGAGCAGATCTAGCACATCCGCCAACAGGTTCAGGATATCCTACAGAAGTCGAATGACAAGTACAAATAGCGCCATGATCAACACCGGGTGCCGCATAAGTTTCAGGTGGGCGACAAAGTTTGGTTGCACTTGCAGAAATAACGCCTTACAGGACCCCATCGGAAGCTTCGCCCACTCCATTATGGACCATAAAATATCACCAAGGCCATGAGGGATAATTCTTTTGATCTCAACATTCCTCCTTTCCTTGGCCTGAACCCAGTGTTCAATGTGGATCTCCTTCGCCCTTATTTCCCACCATTATTGGACACCTCAGAAGTAGCAGAATAGCTGACACTAATAGAGATCAACCCCGACTGCATACAACAGGCATCCAATGATTAGATTGTGGACAGACATATCAAGGCCAATCGACAACAAAGGATCTAGCTTTATCAAGTCGTCAAAGCAGGGTAGCTCCTGCACCAAGGAAAGTGGCTCACCCGGGGCCAAATTCAGCAGAAATTTCCTCATCTAATGGGGGACCTCAACGCAATGGAGACCATTGATTCCAAATAAGGGAGGATTGATCCAGATGGATATCAGTGGCCACCCACCTTTTCCAACTGGCTCAAAATAGTTTTCTGACATTTTTGGAAATTTACTATTTTTAGCAGTTTTTACTTTTGGGGCCATTTTGAGGGCCTAAATGAAGGTTTTTCGGTACTGAGCTCCTCAACTACAGCCAAAGGAATTATTGAGCCCCCAAAATTAATCTCCTCGATGATACCTTTCCAACGGGCTATCACACAGCTAAAATGGAGATCGTATGCAAAAGTTACGACCCCGAGAAGTTGATGTACTAGCTTACCCAAACGGGGCCCACATGACTTTTGGCGTTTCATCTCCTAGGGTTAGGTTTTTGGATGTCTAGGGTTTTGGGAATTATTTCTTATTTTAAAAAGGCCTTCAGAGCCTCATTGTAACCTTCTTCTTGCGAATGCACACCGCCATCACATCTCTTCTCATAGATAAGCCGCCACCATTCCAGCAAGCTTGTTTCTGCTGCATTTTAAAGTTTCAACTTATTTCATTATTGAATAGAAAACTAGTTTTACTGTATCTATGTTATTTTGTGTTAAGAACTTGTTAATAATATGTATTCATTTCGTTATTCTCATAAAATCCAGATCAATGGTATCAGAGCAGCTGCTCCTTATCGTCTTAATGCATGTCCCCAACGAGGTCGGAGTACAAAGAGTTGGGTCTTGAGCTTGTTTCTCTTGAGGATAGAAGCTCTCGCACGCCCAAGGGACCTCCCATGGTAGGAGAAAAGAAAGATGATGGGATAGGAGATCCTTTCAAACTGTTGATTGAGGAATCCCTCACGCAACAGAGGAACGAGATGATCGATAGTTTCACGCAAATCCTTCGGCGACTACCAGCAGGCGATGCATCTTCTTTGAACGGAGGCGCCGCCCCCTTCAAGTTACAAATAAACTTTGATATTCCTATATTTGAAGGTCAGATAGACGCAGATGTTGTATACAAGTGGTTGAATCTACTAGAAGGGTATTTTTCTGTTCATAAATTTTCGAATAGAGAAAAGATTACTTTTGCGCTCCTCAAAGTCGTTCCCCACGTCAAAGATTGGTGGGAAACTTTCTATGAGAAAAAGGAAATAGAACAAACCTCATTATATTTAGCCATGGCCACCTGGGAATCCTTCAAGGATGCTATTAAGGAACAATAGTACCCTGACGGAAGTTATGACAACCTGTATACTAAATGCACCACATTGCGGCAAGAAAGAGACCAAGCAGTGCCAGATTTCACAAATATCTTCCATACCTTGCGCACCAAGTTGGGTATAAAAGATTCGGAGCGAAATCTGGTGCTCAAGTATCGCGGTGCTCTGCATATATACATGTAGACCGAAATGGAATTTCTAGACATTTCATCCTTGGGCGCGGCCTACCGATATGCCGTCAAAATCGAGCAGAAGCTCAAACAAAAGACGCGGAAATTTGGACCTGGGAACCCCTCACAACAATAGCCAGGAAAGGGTGGCCCCAACCCACCAAACAAAAGAAAGAGCAAATATGGACAGTATCAAGACAACCAGTACAAGCCGCAAGCAAAGAAGGACACCAGAAAGACAAAGAAATATGTCGGGAAGTGGTGTGACTTCCATAAGAGCCCTTGGAATAACACTACTGACTGTCGCTCAAAGCAGATTATGACTCTAAGACAGAACCAGAAATGGGAATATGGATCATTGACGCAGAACCTAGTGCCACCGTTGCTACCACCAAGATCCAGCCTGGTGAACCAGATGATCCAAAAGAAGGAGTGCGCCTCTTCCATTCACAGATGTGGGTAAAACGCACCCCACTGCACTTCATCGTTGATAGCGGTAGCCAGAAGAACCTCATCTCAGTAGAGTTCATCAAGCAGTTTGCCCTGCCTACAACACCGCACCCACAACCCTTCACCATTGGATGACTCCGCCAAGGAATCGATCTCCACGTTGGCCAATAGTGTCGACTGTCGTACGACATCAAGCCCTTAAAAGATGAGGTATTGTGTGATGTTGCTCCTCTTGAAGTTTTTGATGTTCTTTTGGTCCAACCTTATTTATGGAAACGTCATGTTGTATATGAGTCTAGGCCTCGTAGTGTTATTATTACTTTGAACAGGAAATTGTACAGGATACCTGAGGCAATCTCACCTAGTGCTATTTCCTTGATCTCTGCTAAGAAATGCAGGAAGGTCATCTCTCAGACGTGGAAGTTTGTCTTCTTCCTGATTCTCTCTTAGAATAAGTAAAAGATCACAACCACATCTAGGGTCTCTGTGGCCAACCTCTCCACACAGCAGAATCAAGTAGATAAGCTCGTGGAAGAATACTCGGATATCTTCTCCTCACCTACAGCAGTACCTCTACACTGCTAGGTCAAGCACCCCATCGATCTGACCCCCGGTGCACCGCTACCCAATGGGCCAGTCTATCACCGCTCTTTGTTAGATTATGAGGAGACCAAGAGAAAAATCCAAGAACTGCTCCACAAGGGGCACATACGCCCTAGCTCATCACCTTTCGGGAGCCCAATCGTGCTGGTACAGAAGAAAGATGGAACCTGGTGACTCTGTATTGATTACTGGGCTCTGAATAAATTCACTGTCAGAAACTGGTAACCGATTCCCCGAATCGATGACCTCCTTGATCAACTCACGAGGGCCAAATACTTCAGTAAGATTGATCAAAAGTCTGGCTACCACCAGGTCTCTATAGAATATACAGATGTATGGAAGACTGCCTTCAAGTCAAAGGAAGGACTTTTTGAATGGTTGGTCATGCCCTTTGGTTTGACAAATGTTCCAGCCACTTTCATGAGGATGATGGACGATATCCTGCGACCATTCACCAATACTTTTGTAGTGGTGTATCTGGATGACATTCTAATTTAGAGAAAGACTTGGGACAAACACTTGCACCATATTCATCAGCTTCTACAAACCCTGCGGCAGCACAAGCTATACGCCAACCTGGAAAAATGCTCCTTCGGCATGGACAGGGTCCATTACCTGGGCTACATCATTGATCAACATGGCGTACATGTGGATCCAGCCAAGATCCAAGTCATCCATGACCAGACAGCCCCAACAAAACTCACTGAGCTTCGGAGCTTCTTGGGACTTGCTAATTTCTACCGCAGGTTCATGTTGAGTTTCTCCCATATTGCATGGGCCCTCATCCAAATAAACAGGGGTGGTGGTAAGGTGAAATTTGCATGGGGCCGGTACATTCATTACCATACCTGCAACATCCCTTTGAGATCAAGACAGATGCTTCAGATTATGTTGTGGGTGTCGTTCTCACTCAGCACGACCACCCCGTGGCCTATCATAGTGAGACACTGTCAGATACTTTTCGTAAGTACCCTACTTACGACAAATAAATGTACTCCATTTTGCAAGCATGTCACCAGTGGAGACATTACATTATTGGGAAGGAGATAGTCATCCACATTGATCATAAGCCACTGCAGTTCATGCAGACACAGGGAAAACTGCAAAATGACCACCATCAAAAGTGGTCCACATACTTGCAGCAATTCCACCTCAACATCAAGTATAAAATAGGAAGCACCAATCGCATCGTTGATTGCCTCAACAGACCGCCAGTCGTGGCACTCACCATGGTGCTAGACTCTTGCATCCATGAGACATATGGATGGCCCCAACTCTATGACACAGACCCTGACTTTGCCACCACCTACCAAATGTTGGGTGCAAATGCAGTTGTCGATAATTTCCATCTTCAGGATGGGTTGTTGTGTTTTCTAGGACATATCTATGTTCCATCAAGCGAGTGAGCGAAGATGAACTGGGAAGCCCACTACAGTTGGGTGGAAAGACACTTTGGCATCGAAAATACATTGGTGGTGCTACAGAAACATTTCGACTGGTCGAAACTTCGACAGGAGGTCGGCAAGTATATCAGGTCCTGCACTGCCTGCATTATTGCCAAATTGACCACTAAGAAACCAGGCTTGTACACCCCTCTTCCTACTCCTGACAGGCCATGGGAATCCATCTCGATGGACTACATGTTGGGCCTCCCATCCACCAAGCGGGGAAATGAATGTGTTTTTGTGGTTGTTGACCGCTTTTCTAAGATGGCGATTCTAGTTGCCTGCAAGAAGAGCATCACAACAGAGGCCACTGCCAAGATCTTCCTTGAACGAGTCTGGGTACATTTTGGAATCCCACAAACTATCTTCTCAGATCGGGATAGTCAATTTCTCAGCACATTCTGGTCGAGCCTCTGGTCACTGCTAGACACCAAGCTCACCAAATCCATGACCTTCTACCCCCAGACAGATGGCCAAATCGAGGCTATAAATCAAATGATTTTTCATATCCTTCGCATGTATAATTCAAAGAACCTTGGCACATGGGATGAGAGCCTTCCTTATGTCCATCATAGCTACAACCGAGCCTTGCATAGATCAACCGGCCACATCCCCTTTCAGGTGGGGTTGGGATTCCAACCATTGGGTCCCATAGATGTTGCACTTCCCCTTGCGGTCACCTCGACTGACTCATCTTCTGCTCCAACTGAAGCTGACAAAGCCACCCGGTTCATTGAGCAGATCCAACACATCCACCAACAGGTTCAGGATATCCTACAGAAGTCCAATGACAAGTACAAACAGCGCCATGATCAACACCGAGTGTCGCATAAGTTTCAGGTGGGCAACAAAGTTTGGTTGCACTTGTAGAAAGAATGCCTTACAGGACCCCATCGGAAGCTTCGCCCACTCCATTATGGACTGTACACTATCACCAAGGACATGGGGGATAATTCTTTTGAACTCAACATTCCTCCTTTCCTTGGCCTGCACCCAGTGTTCAACGTGGATCTCCTTCGCCCTTATTTCCCACCATTATTGGACACCTCAGAAGTAGCAGAACAGCTGACACCAACAGACATCAACCCCAAATACATACAAAAGGAATCCAATGATCATATTGTGGACAGACAAATCAAGAGCACTCGACAACAAAGGATCCAGCGTTATCGAGTCATCAAAGCAGGGCAGGTCCTGCACCAAGGCAAGTGGCTCACCCAGGGCCAAATTCAGCAGAAATTTCCTCATCTAATGGGGGACCTCAACGCAATGGATACCATTGCTTCCTAAGGAGGGAGGATTGATCCAAATGGATATCAGTGGCCACCCACCTTTTCCAACTGGCTCAAAACAGTTTTCTGACATTTTTGGCAATTTACTATTTTTAGTAGTTTTTACTTCTGGGGCAATTTTGAGGGCCTAAATGAAGGATTTTCACTATCGATCTCCTCAATGGTAGCCAAAGGTAGGATTCATCCCCAAAAATTAATCTCCTCGACGATACCTTTCCAATGGTCTATCACACACCTAAAATGGAGATCGTATGCAAAAGTTGCGACCCCGAGAAGATGATGTACTAGCTTACCCAAATGGGGCCCAGATGACTTTTGGCGTTTCATCTCCTAGGGTTAGATTTTTGGATGTCTAGGGTTTTTGGCATTCTTTCTTATTGTAAAAAGGACTTCAGAGCCTCATTGTAACCTTCTTCTTGTGAATGCCTGCTTCCATCACATCTCTTCTCAGAGATAAGCCGCCACCATTCCAGCAAGCTTGTTTCCGCTGCATTTTACAGTTTCATCTTATTTCGTTATTGAATAGAAAACCAGTTTTACTGTATCTCTATTATTTTGTGTTAAGCACCTATTAATAATCTATATTCATTTCATTCTGATCATGAAATCCGGATCAATATATGGTCGTTGGATCTATATCAGTGATAACCGTCCATTGTGGAGGACGCATGGCATAGATCCGAAAGCCACCGAGAATTTGGTCACCTGGAAAGCGGGAGTGAAGACTTCCCCAAAACCCTGAAAGAAAATTGTCAGTTTTAAATCTTGGTCGTTGATTTGCGGAGGGATGGGAATCATTGGATCTGAAATCCAACCCATTTTGGGGATTTTAAATTGGGAGTTGAGAGGTGAAGACTCCGCAAAAATCCCAAAAAGAAGAAAGTCGGGATTTGATCAGGGTCGTTCAATTCGCAGAAAGTTCTAGACTGTAGGATCCAGGTCACTGGGACCTCATGGATCAGAAATTGAGGAATGGTGGAATGTTGTCCGCGGATTCGCAGAAAACATGGGATCGCAATGCGTGTTTAAGAGTTGGCCCTAGATTCCAAGCGGAGGATCGTGTGGACAAAGGAGCCAAGAAACCTTAGCCTTGGTTTTGGGTTTTGAGGTTTCGGGAACCAAGGTTCCTTGCAACAGAAATCCTGAAACACGATCCACGGTAGCACCTCCTGGTGTTAGTTTGTAGTCAGAATGAGAGGTCACATGGACGAAGGCCAAAGGCAGAGATAGAATCCGTTAAGCCCATTCCGAGTTTCGGGGATTGAAGGAGTCAGAGGGACTCACAATGGGAATCGCGAAGTCATTAAACCCAAAATACCTTTTCAGGAAAGAATGTGATCACCATTGGTGGTCACACAGACGAATAATAAGGGAAGGGCTAGCCTACGCTAGGCCCCATAGGAGTTCAGGGATTTTGTCCCTCGAAAAAAGCCAAAAAAAATATTTTTGAAGTAGTGGGTGTGTGACAAATTGGTATCAGAGCATGGTTACAACACTTGGCCTGATTGGGGTCATGGAAGAGTTGCTTAAATAACTCTATATGCATACTTTCCAAGGAATTACACCCTATCTTACCTCTTTATTAAGAGGATTGATTTAAAAATATTATTAAGGAAAGGAGTGAAACTTTCTACTGCATGTGTACATTAAGAAGTTTTAAACTGTGTATTTTTCATGGACTAATAAACTGTTAGCTAACTATATATGTTTTGGAAACACTTGAACAGTCAATAAACCATAGGAAGACACCAACCCTTAAGGATGATGATGTAACATGAAAGGAGGGAGGTGGAAACCCCTCCGGATCTAGATGAAACTGTAAGAAATCTCAGGGCTGAGATAAAGAATTTCAACGCTGACAATGAGAGACTGATAAAGGATCAAGAGAAACAAACATAAATTATTGTAGTTTTGCTACAAAGCTTATCCAACATACAGAGACAACTACAACACAAACCCACGACTAGTCATGCGGACCAACGACACAAGAAGAGAGGTCAGAGTCCACCTGAGACCCGAAAGCATGTCTCCATAAGTGACAGCGCTGGGAGAAGTACCGTGAAGAAGGTCGAACCTGGAGGAAGGGGAACCTCATCGGGAGAATCCTCTGGAAAGGAAGATGATAACTCTGAAGGGTCCTCTAGTAGCAAGGCCAATTCACATTCTTAGAAGAAAGGAAAGAAACGGAAGCATTCCAAAACCAATGGCCCTGAAGAGTTCAATAAATCCAAACCATTGTCTTTCAATGGAGAGATAAATAAGGGAGAAGAGGCGGAAGTGTGTCTTCTTGGTTTAAAGAAGTATTTCAGATTCCATGGCTACTCTGAAAACTTGAAGGCTCAAATATCCATATTCAACCTGAATGGAAAGGCTTCCATATGGTGGGAAGACCTGAGGAATGTGAAAGGAATCCACGAGAAGTACTTCTCATGGAAACAGTTCCAAAAATACTTCAGAATACAGTATCTATCAGAAAAATATATGGATGGGAAAACTAAAGAATTCTATGAACTTCGGTTAAGACAACTCACCATAGAGGAACTTCTCAATAAATTCCTTGAACTACTGAGGTATGTAGCCTACATAAAATATGAAAAAGAAAAAATGCAGTGGTTCATTAGTGGGTTACCTCAGACCTACCGAGATAGGATTGATTTTAACAAACCAAGGACCTTATAAGATGTTATCTGGAAGGCGAGGTATTGTTATGAACATATTGGGAGCAGGACCAGACCCCACGAGGACTAGAAGAAAAAGAATAGTTTGGGGTTCCAGAAGAAAAGTTTTAACTCCTCAAGATTTAAGAACTATGGAAAAGACTCTAGGGGGAACCTTCAAGCTAGAAGTGTATATCAAATAAATTTCCCTTCTCAAAGTGGAAATAAACCTTTTCAGACAGTCCCAACAAAGACCGATAACCTGAAGAAGGAACCCTTGAAATGTTGGGGTTGTGGAGAAAATAATAGGTTGAGGGACTGCCCCCACAGACAACAAAATAGTAAGGGGGTCTACAATATCCAATAATCTACCACCGCCAATTATGTGGCTAGGAGCATGCCACAAATCTATGCAGCCCTAGACAACAATCAAGCTGACCATCAAGCGTCAGTAGTGGAGCTGGAAGGTATGATCGCCAACCATCCAATTTCTATTTTAATTGACTGAGGTTCTAACTTGAGTTACGTATCCCCCCAGACTATCACTAAGTGTAAACTACAACCAACTAGACATGTTAAATCATGGTTGGTACAACTAGCCACTGGGGCCAAAATAAAGGTGGCAGAGGCTATACTAGCCTGCCAATTCTTCATGGGCGGATTGTCCTCCCAAGCAACCCTTAACATACTTACCTTGGGATCTTACAACTTGTTGATTGGTATGGACTGGTTGGTGGCTCATAAAGCTAAAATGGATTGTTTCCATAAAACTTTAGAATCTGTAAATGAAGATGGGAGAAAGATGGCCTTCCAAGGGATTCAGAAGCCTATCTCAGTGAGACAAATATCAGCCCTTCAAATGAAGAAGTATTGCAGAAAAGGGTGTTCCTTATATCCAATATAGATATCGAACTCCGACAAAGGTAACAAACCAAACCTAGAGGACCACCCCATATTAAGAGAATACAAGGACGTATTCCCAGAAGAAGTACCAGGTTTACCTCCGAGAAGGGATATTGAATTCTCAATAGAACTTACACCAGGAGTGGTACCAACATCCAGAAAATCATATTGAATGAGCATGCCAGAGCTCATTGACCTCAATCTACAGCTAAAGGAGATGATGGATAAAGGCTACATCCGACCCAGTGTGTCTTCGTGGGGAGCGTATGTCCTATTTGTTAAAAAGAAAGATGGCACCCTCCGATTGTGCATATATTACAGGCAAATCAATAAGGAAACCATAAAAAACAAGTACCCCTTACCAAGAATCGATGACCTATTCGACCAATTGGGAGGTGCATCCATGTTCTCAAAGATCGACCTAATATCGGGCTACCATCAAGTTCAGATTAGTGATGAAGATATCCACAAAATAGCCTTCAGAACGAGGTATGGTCACTACGAATTTGTGGTGGTTCCATTTGGGTTAACCAATTCCCCCGCCACTTTTATGTGCTTGATTAATAATGTACTTGATAGATTTCTAGAAAAATTTGTATTGGTTTTCATTGATGATATCCTAGTCTACTCCAAGAACAGGGAGGAGCAGGAAGAACATCTTAAACTCATACTTCAAGTACTGAGGGAGCATCAACTCTATGCTAAGTTTAGCAAGTGCGATTTATTTCAGAAGGAAGGACACTACTTAGGCCATGTCATATCTAAGGAAGGGGTAGCATTGGACCCTAACAAGATCAGATCCATTATGGAATGGCCTACCCTGAAAGATGTATCTGATATTAGGTTCTTCATGGGCTTAGCAGGATACTATAGAAGATTTACAAAAGGGTTTTCCAAGATTGGTTGTCTAATCACTGACCATCAGAAAAAGGGGGTTAAATTCATTTGGATGTCAAAATGAGAAGGAATATTTTAGGAACTAAAATACCTCCTAACCCATGCACCTGTGCTAAATATTGCAGAACCAAATGATGATTTCCTTATGTGTACAGATGCCTGCAAGGAAGGACTTGGTGGAGTCCTTATGCAAGAAGGATGTGTAATATTCTATACGTCCCGGAAATTAAATGAGCATGAGATCAATTATGCGAACCCTGACCTAGAGTTATATTCCATAGTACATTCCTTAAAAATGTGGAGACACTACCTCCTGGGTAAAAGATTTGTGTTGATGACAGATCATTTTGGATTGAGACACCTGTTTGATCAACCAAAATTCAATGTCAGGCAAGCGAGGTGGATGGCTCTCCTAAGTGAATTTGATTTTGAAATCAAACATATAAAAGGAAAGGAAAATAGGGTGGGTGATGCCCTTAGTAGAAGTATAAAAATGATTCATCTAGCAACAATAAGCACCTTCAAAATGAATGTCGGGGAGGGAATCATAAATGCACAAGAGACAGATGCATTCTTTAAGGCCGTGAATTCATACCTAAGGCGAGAACCTGCAGGGATGAAGTATGAAGGCTACCAAATGATCAAGGAAGGGTTGTTGACTTAAAGAAACAGATTGTATATCCCAAACTATGATGACTTGAAGAGGTTCATAATGGATGAACTATATAAAATACCATATAATGGTCACCCAAGGTACCAGAAGATGATCACGGTGACTAGGAAACAATTCTATTAGTCGGGACTGAAGAAAGACATAGCTGAGTACTTAGCTAAATGTCTAGAATGCCAACAAGTTAAAGAAGAACACCGACACCCAGCAGGATTATTACAACCTCTACCAATCCCGGAATGGAAATGGGAGACCATCTCCATGGATTTCATCACCGGATTACCAACATCGACTAGACATAATGACACCATCATGGTAATGGTGGAAAAATTAAGCAAGTCTGGTCACTTTATTCCTGTCAAATCGACTTGCAAGGCAATAGGTATTGCCAACATATTCATGAAAGAGATATTCTGACTACACGGCATGCCTAAGAAAATCGTGTTTGACAGAGATACGAAGTTCACTTCAAACTTTTGGAAATCCTTAATGGTTGGTCTGGAGACCAAATTATTGTTTAGCACAGCCTATCATCCCCGAACCGATGGACAGATGAAAAGTGTGAACCAAATATTAGAACACATGTTAAGGATGCATGTAATGCAACAACCTAAAAAGTGGCAAGATTACCTGCCACTGGTGGAATTCGCCTACAACAACGGCTACCAAGAATCAATGAAAATGAGTCCTTTCGAGGTCCTCTATGGTAGGTCATGCAACACCCCAGTTAGTTGGAGTAATCTTGTGAATATAATTACAATTAGACATGACATGCTGAAAGAAATGTAACAAAAAGTGATTCATATAAAACAAAATCTGAAAATCGCATAGAATAGACAGAAAAGTTACGCCAACGGAAAGAGAACCCCTAGAGAATTCAAGACGGGAGACCATGTCTATCTCAGATTTAGGCCCAGAAAGAGTTCCCTAAGGATGGGGGCTTGTGCCAAGTTGGCACCTCGGTATTGTGCACCCTTTGAAGTTCTAAGTAGAGTGGGACCTGTAGCCGATAGGCTAGCACTCCCTCCCAAAGTAAAAGCACATAATTTTTTCCATGTTTCATTGTTAAAAAAATATGTACATGATTCTAATCATATAATTGACTAGTCTGTGATCCAGGTGGAAATGGAGGGAGAATTCCTTCCAGAACCCCAAATGCATACTAGACAGGAAGGAAACAACACTCAAGAACCGAACCATTCCATAGGTCAAGGTGCAATAGAAACACTTTGGCCCAGATGAGGCTACCTGTGAAATGGAAGATGCAATGAGGCAGGCATTTTCGATTTTGTTTGCTCCTGTACATACATATCATATTGGTAGATAGAACATCAAGGATGATGATTCTGTTAAGGGGGGGGGGGGAATTGTAACATCTTGTTTCCCCCATTCTGTAAATATAACATTATTGCCCAGGAACTATGGCAAACTCAAATTGTGAATGTTTAATTGGTGGACTTTTGTATAAAGGTCGATGAATGTAAATCCTAATATTTTGTTGGATAATGGAAACGTGTTGCATGACTACTGAGAGAGGGGACGTGTTACGAAAAAGAGGCCACAATTGCTAATAAAAGGTGGTGGAGGGAACCCAAAATGGTTGTGATAAACTCCACCAAACCACTACCATACTAGAGTTAATGTTGCTCATATCAGAACAACTCTCTACCCATAAATGAATCCCCGTCAGGTTGGTAGGTGGGAAGGGCCTCCTCAAGATTTAATGAGTGATGGAGTAGACTTCCCATTGTATGGCTTCCAGACCTAACCACAGACGGGAGAGATTCGTGCCACACACAACCTTGCTGAGTGAGGAAAGAAGGACAAGCGTGGTGGATAGAGGGGGCATCCTGTGAGAAATGAAGAGACGAAGAGCAAGAAAACCTCTCGGGTCCGAAAGAGGAAAACAATGGTAAATTGAGTTATGATTATGGGAATGGAGACTGATGGGGGAGAAGGAGAGAAACCTTCATCCTCGTCTATTCCTGTATAGGGATAAGGAGAGTAACCTTCATCCCTAACATTCATTGAGCTGGAAGTAAGAGATTGAATCTCAAAGCATTATGGCCTAGGCTTGGGGGTGGCCAGTGATAAATCCATTGGGAGTGATTGAACCTATTGTTGGGTGTAAATGAGCACCCCTCTTAGTAGTTGCATCACGTCCAGTGGTTCTGATAATTGTTTTTAAGCCTTGTTATTTGAATTGAATATCATGGACACATGCTCATGTTTATATGCATATAAAGGGCTTATGTATGCTGTGAATTCCTGATAATTAGATTGTAAATAATAAATGCAAGTGTATACTTATGCCATAATTGGTCACTATATAATATGAGTAAGTCCAAAGCATGAGTCAGTTCCACTGAGAATCGTCCCCCTTCCTAATTCTCTTGGTATTTTTGTTTAATTCCTCGAGGGCACTTTCCCCAGGGAATTTCATCATGTTTCAGAGTCGGAGCAAGATCCTCGACATGGCTACCACTACGGTAAACCCATGAGATTTCCTTGCCCCGGTGTCATAGCCCATAACTCGATGAGTTAGGAAGGCACTACATTCGGGTCAACATCCTAGGAATGACTATCCAAGAACCCTCTGAAGGATCATGTGATCCGGGCCTGGAAACCCTGTGCAAGAAGGAGTTATCTCTTGAATGTTTAGAGTCATGGGAGATTGAAACTCTGAGAAATGGAATTTCATCACCCAAGTTCAGAAAGGATAGCAAGTCCATTTAGCGAAAACGGTGGATCCTTTCATTTTTTAGACGAACAAATGAGATCCTTTTGGAAGTATCCCAGGTCTATCAGGACCGATGGATCTAGAGGAGAAGCGTAGGCATTAATGCCTCGACTCCTTCTATCTTCACAAGTAGCAAAGGAATCAGGACCATAGATCCCAGGATCCATCAGGATTTACCTCCATCGTCCATCAGAAAGCAAATGTAGAGGGAGAATGGTGTCTTGCTGACTCACACATCAGAAGAGTCAACAAGTGGAGCTCTAAGGATTCACGAAACGTTAAATCCCAATTTAAATATAGGTCATTGGTCATCCCTACATAATCGCGACTGTCCATCATAAGGGGATAGGTGGAAACATATACGAGCAATCGGAGTCTTGGTCACCAGGAGATTGGCGCAGAGGAGTTGTCAAAAGTCCCGAAATCACACCAATCGTTGGATCGGGAGTGACAGGTGGCGAATATCCAAAATCCACTGGGATTTCGGAACCATAGGTGCATAACGGTGGCAAATGAATGGTGGAGCACTTCCAAGAGAGAGTGCCGAAATCATGAGAGTCGTCAGATCATGATAAGTTGCGAGGTGGATAAAGAAAAATTTCATTCAACGTGTGTAAGCCCAGGAGGATCCGTGGTTGTTGGATATAGATCAACGAGGACCATCCATTGTGGAGGATGCATGGTAGAGATCCAGAAGCCACCAGGAATTTGGTCATTGGGAAAGTGGGAGTGCAGACTTCCCCAAAACCCCGAAAGAAAATTGTTGGTTTTAAATCTTGGTCGTTGATTTGCAGAGGGACAGGAGTCATTGGATCTGATTCCCAACAAATTTTGGGGATTTGAAATCAGGAGTTGGGAGGTGAAGACTCCACAAAAATCCTGAAAAGAAGAAACCTAGGATTTGATCAGGGTCGTTGAATTCACAGAGAGTTATGGATCGTAGGATCCAGGTAGTTGGACCCTCATGGATCAGAAATTAAGGGATGGTGGAACGTTCTCCATGAATTCACAGAAAACACGGGATCGTGACGTGTGTCTAAGAGTTGGCCCCATATTCCAAGAGGAGGGTTGTGTGGACAAAGGAGCCAAGAAACCTTAGCCTTGGTTTCAGGTTTCGGAGATTGGGGTACCAAGGTTCCTTGCAACATAAATCCCAAAACGCGATCCCCGGTAGCACCTCCTAGTGTTAGTGTGTGTTGAGGACAAACAATCGCATGGATGAAGGCCAAAGGTGGAGATAGAGTCCATTAAGCCCATTTTGAGTTTTAGGGATTGAAGGAGTCAGAGGGACTCACGACGTGAGTTGCGAAGTCACAAAACCCGAAATACCTTTTTGAGAAAGAATGTGGTCACCGTCGGTGGTCACATATTCAAAGAATAAGGGAAGGGATAGCCTGCACTTGGCCCCTTAGGATTTCATGGATTCTTTCCCTTGAGAAAAGTCAAAAATTTTATTTTTGGCGTACTAGATGTGTGACAAATTGGTATCAGAGCATGGTTACAACACTTGGCCTGATTGGGCTCATGGAAGAGTTTCTTAAATAACCCTATATGGGTACTTTCCAAGGAGTGACACCCTATCTTACCTCTTTCTTAAGAGGACTGATTTAAAAATATTATTAAGAAAAGGAGTGAAACTTTCTACTACGTGTGTACATTAAGAAGTTTTAAACTGTGTATTGTTCATGGACTAATAAATTGTTAGCTAACTATATGTGTTTTGGAAACACTTGAATAGTTAGTGAACCACAGGAAGACACCAACCCTAAAGGATGATGACATGCCATGAAGTGGGGGAAGGCTCCCACAATAGAGATGAGGAATCTAATGAAAGGAGGGCGGTGGAAACCCCTCTAGATCTGGCTGAAACTGTAAGAAGTCTTAGGGTCGAGCTAAAGAATTTCAAGGCTGACAATGAGAGACTAATAAAGGAGCAAGAGAAACAAACATAAATTAATTCAATATTTCTACAAATCTTATCCGACATACGGAGATAACTGCAACATGAACCTGAAACCATTCATGCAAACTAACGACACAAGAAGAGAGGTCAGAGTCCACCTGAGACCCGAAATCATGTCTCCATAAGTGACCCCGCTGGGAGAAGTACCGCAATGAAGGTCAAGCCTGGAGGCAAGGGATACCCATTGAGAGAATCCTCTAGAAAGGAAGTTGATAACTCCGAAGGCTCCTCTAGTAGTGGGGCCAACTCGCATTCTTAGAAGAAAGGAAAGGAATGAAAGCATTCCAAAACCAGTGGCCCTGAAGAGTTCAAGAAATCCAAACCACCCTCTTTCGACAGAGAGATAAAGAAGGGAGAAGATGCGAAAGCATGGCTCCTTGGTTTAAAGAAGTATTTCAGAGTCCATGGATACTCTGAAAACTTGAAGTCTCGAATAGCCATCTTCAACCTGAACGGAAAGGCTTCCATATGGTGGGAAGACCTGAGGAATGTGAAAGGAATCCGCGAGAAAGACTTGTCATGGAAACAAATCGAGAAATACTTCAGAAGGAAGTATCTATCAGAAAATTACATGGATGGGAAAACTAAAGAATTCTATGAACTTCGGCTGGGACAACTCACCATAGAGGAATTTTTCAATAAATTCCTTGAACTATTGAGGTATGTACCCTACATAAAAGATGAAAAAGAAAAAATGTAGCAGTTCATTAGTGGGTTACATCAGACCTACCAAGACAGGATTGAGTTTGACGAACCAAGGACCTTATAAGGGGCTATCTGGAAGGTGAGGTATTTTTATGAACAGATTGGGAGAAAGACAAGACCCCATGAGGACTAGAAGAAAAACAATAGTTCGGGGTTCCAGAAGAAAAGGTTTAACTCCTCAAGATTTAAGAACTATGGAAAATATTCTAGGGGGAGGCTTCCAGCTAGAAGTGTATATCAGCAAAATTTCCCTTCTCAAAATGGAAATAAACCTTTTCAGACAATCCCAACAAAGACCGATAACCTGAAGAAGGGACCCTTGAAATGTTGGGGTTGTGGATAAAATCATAGGTTGAGGGACTTCCCACATAGACAAAAAAACAGTAAGGGGGTCTACAATATCTGAGAAGCTACCATTGTCAATGATGTGTCTAGGAGCATTCCATGAATCTATGTGGCCCTGCACAACAATCAAGTCGACCATCAAGAATTAGTAGTGGAGCTAGAAGGTATGATCACCAACCATCCAAATTCTATTTTAATTGACCCAGGTTCTAATTTAAGTTACGTAGCCCCCCAAATTGTCGCTAAGTGTAAACTGCAACCAACTAGACATGTTAAATCATGGTTGGTACAACTAGCCACTGGGGCCAAAAGAAAGGTGGCAGAGGCTATACCAGCCTGCCAATTCTTCGTGGGTGGATTTTCCACCCAAGCGACCCTTAACATACTTCCCTTGGGATCTTATGACTTGTTGATTGGTATGGACTTGTTGGTGGCTCATAAAGCTAAAATGGGTTGTTACCATAAAACTTTAGAACGTGTAAATGAAGACGGGAGAAAGATGGCCCTCCAAGGGATTCAGAAGCATGTCTCAATGAGACAAATATCGGCCCTTCAAATGAAGAAGTATTGCAGAAAAGGGTGTTCCTTATATGCAATACAGATATAGGACTCTGACGAAGGTAACAAACCAAACCTAGAGGACCACCCCATATTAAGAGAATACAAGGACGTATTTCCAGAAGAAGTACCAAGTCTACCTCCGAGAAGGGACATTGACTTCTCAATAGAACTTACACCGAGAGCGATACCAGCATCTAGAACGCCATATAGAATGAGCACACCAGAGCTTGTTGAGCTCAAGCTACAACTAAAGGAGATGATAGATAATAGCTACATATAACCCAGTGTGTCTCTGTGGGGAGTGCTTGTCCTGTTTGTGAAAAATAAAGATGGCACCCTCTGACTATGCATATATTACAGGCAACTCAATAAGGAAACCATAAAGAACAAGTACCCCTTACCAAGAATCGATGACCTGTTTGACCAATTGGGAGGTGCATCCATCTTCTCAAAGATTCACCTAAGATCAAGCTACCATCAAGTATGAATTAGGGATGAAGATATCCACAAAATAGCCTTCAGAACAAGGTATGGTCACTACGAATTTGTGGTGGTGCAATTTGGGTTAACCAATGCCCCAACCACTTTTATGTGCTTGATGAATAATGTACTCAACAGATTTCTAGAAAAATTTGTATTGGTTTTTATTGATGATATCCTAGTCTACTCCAAGAACAGGGAGGAGCATGAAAAACATCTTAGACTCATACCTCAAGTACTGAGGGAGCATCATCTCTACGCTAAGTTTAGCAAGTACGATTTATTTCATAAGCAAGTCCACTACTTAGGCCATGTCATATCTAAGGAAGGGGTGGAAGTTGACCCTGACAAGATCAGATCCATTATGGAATGGCCTACCCCAAAATATGTATCTGATATTAGGTCCTTCATGGGATTAGCAGGATACTATAGAAGATTCATAAAAGGGTTTTCCAAGATTGGTTGTCCAGTCACTGACCTTCATAAAAAGGGGGTTAAATTCATTAGGACATCAAAATGAGAAGGAATATTTCAGGAACTAAAATACCTCCTGACCCATGCACCTGTGCTAAAGATTGCAGACCTAGATGATGATTTCCTTGTGTGTACAGATGCCTGCAAGGAAGGACTTCGAGGAGTCCTTATGAAAGAAGGACGTGTAATATTCTATATGTCCCGGAAATTAAATGAGCATGAGATCAATTATGTGACCCATGATCTAGAGTTGGCCGCCATAGTACATGCCTTAAAAATGTGGAGACACTACCTCCTAGGTAGAAGATTTGTGTTGATGACAGATCATTGTGGATTGAGACACCTGTTTGATCAACCAAAATTCAATGCCAGGCAAGCGAGGTGGATGGCTCTCCTAAGTGAATTTGATTTTGAAATCAAACATATAAAAGGAAAGGAAAATAGGGAGGGCGATGCCCTTAGTAGAAGTATAAAAATGATTCATCTAGCAGCAATAAGCACTTTCAAAATGAATGTCGGGGAGGGAATCATAAATGAACAAGAGACAGATGCATTCTTTAAGACCGTGAATTCATGCCTAAGGCGAGAACCTGCAGGGATGAAGTATGAAGACTACCAAATTCGCGAGGAAGGGTTGCTGACTTACAGAAACAGATTTTATATCCCAAACTGTGAGGACTTGAAGAGATTCATAATGGATGAACTATATAAAAGACCATATAATGGTCACCCAGGGTACCAGAAGATGATCAAGGCCACCAGGGAACAATTCTATTGGTCGGGACTGAAGAAAGAAATAGTTGAGTACTTAGCTAAATGTCTAGAATGCCAGCAGGTTAAAGCAGAACACCGACACCCAACATGATTATTACAACCACTACCGATCCTGGAATGGAAATGGGAGACAATCTCCATGGATTTCATCACCAGATTACCAACATCAACAAGAAAGAATGACGCCATCATGGTAGTGGTGGAAAAATTAAGCAAGTCCACTCACTTTATTCCCGTCAAATCGACTTGCAAGGAAATAGATATTTCCAACATATTCATGAAAGAGATATTCTGACTACACGACATGCCTAAGGAAATCGTGTCTGACGGAGATACAAAGTTCACTTCAAACTTTTGGAAGTCCTTAATGGTTGTTCTGGAGACCGAATTATTGTTTAGCACAACCTATCATCCCCAAACTGATGGACAGACAGAAAGAGTGAACCAAATATTAGAAGACATGCTAAGGATGCATGTAATGCAACAACCTAAAAAGTGGTAATATTACCTACCACTGGTGGAATTCGCCTACAACAACGGCTACCAAGAATCACTGAAGATGAGTCCTTTCAAGTTTCTCTATGGTAGGTCATGCAACACTCCATTTAGTTGGAGTAATCTTGTGAACAGAATTACAATTGGACCCGACATGCTGAAAGAATTGGAACAACAAGTGATTCAGATAAAACAAAATCTGAAAAGCGCATGGAACAGACAAAAACGTTACGCCGACAGAAAGAGAACCCCCAAAGAATTCAAGATGGGAGACCATGTCTATCTCAGAGTTAGGCCCAGAAAGAGTTCCCTGAGGATGGGGGCTTTTGCCAAGTTGGCACCTTGGTATTGTGGACCCTTTGAAGTTCTAGGTAGAATGGGACCTATAGCCTATAGGCTAGCACTCCCTCCCATAGTAAAAGCACATAATGTTTTCCATGTTTCATTGTTAAAAAAATATGTACATGATTCTAATCATATAATTGACTAGTCTATGATCCAGGTGGAGCCGGAGGGATAATTCCTGCCAGAATCCCAATGCATACTAGACAGGAAGGAAACAACACTTAGGAACCGAACCATTGCACAGTTCAAGGTGCAATGGAAACACTTTGGCCTAGATGAGGCTACCTGGCAAATGGAAGATGCCATGAGGCAGGAATTTCTGATTTTGTTTTCTCCTATACATGCATATCATATTGGTAGATAGAGAATTGAGGACGGTGATTTTGTTAAGGGGGAGAGAATTGTAACACCCTGTTTCCCCCAGTCTATAAATATAACTTTATTGGCAAGGAACTATGGAAAACTCAAATTGTGCATGTTTAATTGGTGGACCTTTGTATAAATGTCGATGAATGTAAATCCTATTATTTTGTTGGATAATGGAAACATGTTGCATGACTGTTGAGGGAGGGGACATGTTACAAAAAATAGGCCACAATTGCTAATAAAAGGTGGTGGAGGGAACCCAGAATGGTTGTGATAACCTCCACCAAACTAGTACCCTACTGGACTTAATGTTACTCATGTCAGAACAACTCTCTACCCAGAAATGAATCCCCGTAAGGTTGTTAGGTGGGAAGGGCTTCCTCAAGAGTTAATGATGTATGGAGCAGACTGCCCATCGAATAGCTTCCGGACTTGACCACAGAGAGGGGGGATTCGATCCACATGCAACCTTGCTGAGGGAGGCAAGAAGGAAGAGCGTGGTGGACAGAGGGGGAAACCTGCGAGAAATGCAAAGATGGAGAGTAAGAAAAACTCTCGGGTCTGAAAGAGGAAAACAACGAGAAATTGAGTTATGATTACGAAAATGGAGACTGAGGGAGGAGAAGGAGAGTAACCTTCATCCTCATCTATTTTTGTATAGGGAGAAGGAGAGTAACCTTCGTCCCTAACTTTCATTGAGCTGGAAGTAAGAGATTGAATCTCAAAGCATCGTGGCCTAGGTTCGGGGTGGCCAGTGATAAATCCATTGGGAGTGACTGAGCCAATGGTTGGGTGGAAACGAGCACCCCTCTCAACAGTCGCATCACATCCAGCGATTCTGATAAGTGTTTTTAAGCCTTGTATTTTGAATTGAATATCAAGGACACATGCTCATGTTTATATGCGTATAAAGAGCTTATGTATGCTGTGAATTCTTGATAATTAGATTGTAAATAATAAATGCAAGTGTATATTTATTCCATAGTTGGTCGTTGTATAAGATGAGTAAGTCCGGAGCATGAGTCAGTTCCACTGAGAATTGTCCCCCTGCCTAATTCTCTTGGTATTTTTGTTTAATTCCTCGAGGGCACTTTCCCCAGGGAATTTCATCATGTTTTAGAGTCAGACCAAGCTCCTCGGCATGGCTATCGCTACGGTAAACCCATGATATTTCCCTACCCCGGTGTCATAGCCCATAACTCGGTGATTTAGTAAGGCACTATATTTGGGTCAGCATCCTAGGAATGACTATCCAAGAACCCTCTGAAGGATCATGTGATCCAGGCCTGGAAACCTGGTGCAAGAAGGAGTTAGCTCTCAAATGTTCAGATTCATGGGATATTGAAACTCTGAGAAATGGAATTTCGTTAAAGAAGTTTAGAAAGGATAGCGAGTCCAATTAGTGAAAGGGGTGGATCCTTTCGTTTGCTAGACAAACAGATGAGATCCTTTCGGGAGTATCCCATGTATGTCAGGACCGATGGATCTAGAGGAGAAGAACAGGCATTAATGCCTTGATCCCTTTCATCTTCGCATGTAGCGAAGGAATCGGGACCATAAATCCCAGGATTCATCACGAGTTACCTCGACCATCCATCAGAAAGGAAACGTGGAGGGCGAATGGCGTCTCGCTGACTTGCACATCAGAATATTCAACGGGTGAAGCTCTAAGGATTCATGAAACAAGAAATCCTAGTTTGAATGTAGTCCATTGGTCATCCCTACATAATCGCAATCGTCCATCATAAGGGGATAGGTTGCAGCAGATCCGAGCAATTAGAGTCTTGGTCACCGGTATATTGGCGTAGAGGAGTTGTCAAAAGTCCCGGAATCACTCCAACCGTTGGATCGGGAGTGACAGGTGGCGAAGATCTATAATCCACCAGGATTTCATAACCATAGGCACATAAGGGTGGTGAATGAACGGTGGAGAACTTCCAAGAGAGAGTGTCGAAATCATGAGAGTCGTCATATCGTGATAAGTTGTGAGGTGGATAAAGAAAAATTTCATTCAGTGCATGTAAGACCAGGAGGATCCGTGGCCATTGGATCTTGATCAACGAGGATCATCCATTGTGGAGGACGCATGGTAGAGATCTGGAAGCCACCGGGAATTTGGTCACCAATAAAGAAGGAGTGAAGACTTCCCCAAAACCCTGAAAGAAAATTGTCGGTTTTAAATCTTGGTCATTGATTTGCGGAGAGATGGAGTCATTGGATTTGATGCCCAACCCATTTTTTGGATTTGAAATCGAGATTTGGGAGGTGAAGACTTCGTAAAAATCCTGGAAAGAAGAAAGCAAATATTTGATTAGGGTCGTTGAATTTGTAGAGAGTTTTGGACCGTAGGATCCAGGTCGCTAGATCCTCATGGATCCAAAATTGAGGAACGGTGGAACGTTGTCCGTGAATTCTCTGAAAACATGGGATCATGACGCGTGTCTAAGTGTTGGTCCCAGATTCCAAGCGGAGGGTCGTGTGGACAAAGGAGCCAAGAAACCTTAGCCTTGGTTTCAGGTTTCGGGGATTGGGGAACCAAGGTTCCTTGCAACATAAATCCTGAAACACGATCCCCGGTAGAACCTCCAGGTGTTAGTGCATGGTGAAGATGAACGATTGCATGGATGAAGTCCAAGGGAAGAGATAGAATCTGTTAATCCCATTCCGGGTTTCGAGGATTTAAGGAGTCAGAGGGACTCATGACGGGAATCGCGAAGTCACGAAACCCAAAATACCTTTTCGAGAAATAATTTGGTCACCATCGGTGGTCACATAGTCAAAGAATAAGGGAAGGGATAGCCTACGCTAGGCCTCATAGGAGTCTAGGGATTCTATGCCTCGAGAAAAGCCGAAAATGTTATTTTTGGCATAGTGGGTGTGTGACAATTATCCATAAATATTTGTGTCACTATGGATGTAGTGAATGGGTGTTGAAGAGAACATAAATGAGCATATTTGGAAATAAAAACTATTACCACCATGATGACCTACTTATTACCGTATTTAGGGATTCCAACAATGCAATCCATAGAAATATTCCTCCAAATAACATGGATAATTGGAAGCAGTTGGAGTGTGCCTAGGTATTTGATTGTTTCTCCCTTATTGCATTGACATGTATCACATTCAACCACAAAGGTTTAGACATCTTGTTTCATACCAGCATAGAAAAATGAATGGTTGACTCATTCATAGGTTCTGGTAAACCCTAAATGCCCAACGATGGGAGAAGCATGAATCTTAGAAAGCATCATGTATTTAAGTTGTGACTATTTTCTTAAATACATATGACCTTTGTAGTGAAGCTCTTCATTTTTACAAGAGTACCCTAGAGAATATTTAGAATGATGTTGCAATCATTGGATCGAGAAAGAAATTTTTGGGTCTTTCAGCCATTCCTTGTGAATAGCTTGGAGCTGATCTGGTACAATGAAGGCAAGGGAAAAGATGGACCCTTCTTCTTCATACTTTCTAGAAGGAGTGTTAGAAACCACATTTTATTTTCCCTTCTTTTAAATGATCTCATATTCATATCCAAATAGCTTGGTCGCCTATTTTTGTTGCTCTGAGGATGAAATTCATTGTTCCATAAAATACTTGAGGCTTTGATTATCAGTTTTAATTTGGAAGTGTTTCCCCAAGAGATAAGGATGTCAGAGATCCATTGCATGAAGAATAGCCAACATTTCCTTTTCATATATTTATTGGCCCAAATGTCTCTCTAGTATTTTTTTTTTAGTGAAATCCAAAGTCTTTCCATCTTGCATAAGGACTGCCCCAATTCCTTTACCAGAAGCATCGCATTCTAGGAAAAAAGTCTTGTTGAAGTCGAGAAGTGTCAGGATAGGAGTCATACACATATCTCCTTTCATGGCATGGAAGGATTGATCAGCGGATGGATTCCAAGTGAAAGAATTATTTTTAAAGAGAGTAGTGAGAGGTGCTGCAATTTTTCCATAATTATGAACAAACTTGAGATAATGCCCCGTTAGACCGAGAAAACCATGCAATCTCTTAAGATTTTAGGGAGAGGACAATATTTCATTACTTCAATTTTCTTAGGATTCACCCATACTCTATCCTTGCCTGCAATATGACCTAGGTACTCCACTTCTGATGCTCCAAAGGAACATTTAGATTGTTTGAGGAAAATTTTGTGCTAAGAGAGTAGATGGAGAACTTGATACACATGGGAAAGATGGGATATGAAATTTTTACTATAGATGAGAATATCATCAAAGAAAACTAATAAAAAATTATGGAGGAAAGGACCTAAGAGATGATTCATGAGACTTTGGAAAGTATAGGGAGCATTACACAAGCCAAAGGGAATGACCTAGAGGAATGGAATGATCATGAACACCACGGGAAGGGGGAAGTCCATGGGGAGTGGAAAAAATGGCTTGGTGTTTGGAGAGGATATATTGGAGGTTAGGATGCACCAAGGGTGTGTCAACTACTTGAATGGAAGGGAGTTGGGAAATAATTCCCAAATGACCTTCTTTGAGGAGATTTTCCATTCGATGGGAACTTGTGATATCAGGGAAGCCCATTGTGATACCGTGGAAATTATATTGGAGTCCCTCCTATTGGAATTGCATGGTTAATTCCTTAAAATCCACAAGGATGGTTCCTAGAGTGTGTAACCATTCATCCCCAAACACAATGTCACAATCGCCCATGTCGATAGAAAACATATGATATTTCAAGTGGTATTGACCAATTTCTAGGCACACATTTTCACAAGACCCACCACATTTCATGGAACCGCCATTGGCAATCATGATTTGAAAATTTTTGACGCCACATATATATAAATTGATTTCCTAGGAAATGTGACAATGAATAAAATTATGGGTGTTTCCACTGTCAACAAGGATTATGACTTTCCAGTGCTTAATGTAACCAATTAGATTGAGGGTTTGGGGAGAAGAAAATCCAATGAGGGCATGCAGAAAAATTAGGGGTTCAGCTTCTGGTGGATCACTGGTTGGAGTAGTATCATCTATTGGGGGTAGTTCTTCCATGTGAGAAAATTCATCCTCCCCGTTAGAAACATTATCATAAATTTCCATAAAAAACTTATGCTCTTTACATTTTTTCCCGGGAAAACATTTGTCATCCCAATTATAGTAAAGACCCTTGATTTGGAGTTCATTCATTTATACCTAAATTAATTTATGGATATTGAGAGGAGAGGGATGAGGGGGAGGATTGGTAGGGCAGGGGAGAGGAAGAAAAGACGGTTTCAACACTAGGAAAAGATAAAATGTTGTGCTTCCTTAGAACGTTGAGTAGCTTCCAACCAAGTCTGGGGGAAAGAAATGAGGACTTGGCCACAGATTTCATCCTTGAGGCCACTGATAAAGCATTACCTGAAGAAGGCATCAAACAAGCCCTCTGTTTTGGAAGCCAGGTTCTCAAATGTGGTGATAAATTATTGCATGGTACTAAATTGTTTCAACTTGGTCAAATGGCTCAGGTAGTGTGTGTCAGTGTCAAAGTGTTCTTAAATTTTGGCCACAAACCATGTCCAAGCAATATACCCTTGGTGTGATTTTCTATTCCATTTCCACCATTGCCAATGTTCAGGATCCATATAGAGGACACCACAACGAAGTTTTCCAATTAATTGGTGACGCCATGCAAGGAGAAGAAATGTTCCATTTGAGTTATCTAACTAGTGGTATCCAAGCTATCAAATTTGTTTCCTCTACTCATGGAAGACGTAGATCACGATGAAAGGGGTTGATCTAAAAAAATTGGGAATTGGAGGAAGTAGCACCTTCTAGGTTAGAACTTTTCTCATAGGAGGAAATGCCTTCGATAAAATGCATTTTTTCCAGTACCTTGGCAGCAAAGAAGTCAAGTTGGGATTCAAGTTGGGATGAAAGCTGGCTTGTGATGTGTGAATTGATGTCTTTCTTTAGGTCCTCTTTCATGTATTCCATTTTGGCATCTATGGTGGAATTGAGGCGAGTTTCAATTTCTTGGTTGCGGGTGTGTGCCACAGTGAAAGTGAAACACAATAATGGGGTGTGTTCCACACATAAAAGGGGTTACTGGTGAAGGGTACCACTAAAATAAAGATAAAGAGACGAATCCAATGAAACAGGTGGGAAATAAGGGTATCAGAAAAGGTGGGTTGGTCATTGAAAAAAGAAGGATGACAAGTGATATATACCACTACAATCAAGGCTAAAAGGGGGATCCAATGGGATAGGTCCCAAATATGGGTTTCAGGAAGGGGGTCGTTTCCACAAGAAAAATAATTCTTAAAAATGATAGGTACTGTGGTGACCAGGGTGAAGAGAGGAATCAGAGGGTATAGGTCCCAAATAAGGGTGTCGGCAGGACCATTGTATACATATATATACATATTTTATTTTTTTTACTTTTTTTGAGTTATACTCTAGCTTGAAGAATGTTGCAGTGACAAAATTCCCAAAGTGTTAACAACAAAGTTGTGTAGGAATTTTTCAACCAAAATGTAGGAGGCAGGGTTGCATGACAAGATATTTCTTATGTTACTTCTTTGTTCTATTATGATCCCAAGGGTTAGGGTTTTTAGGGTTCCTACAAACAAGGGTTTTCCCTATTCTATGGTTCTTTGATATACATGTAAGGTCAAATAGTAGTACTCGGCCCAACATATTAGGGAACCAACTAAGCAGGCTTGACCATACCCTTAGTCATACTACCTGATTACCTAGGTACTAGAGAGTATCTTCTCGAATGTTGTTCTCGATGTCACTATAGCAGTCAGGCAGTCAGGAGACTCTCGATATACCTGAAGGTACGTGGGAGTGATGGTCATGTACATATTTTTCCTGATGCGATACTAATCGAGGGGTACCAACAGGAGTTACAGAAGTTTCCAACGAGGTTAAAGATTTGTTTCTAAGTAACCCCATGAAACTGTCTGTATTTCCTACATGTAGTCTTCCCCACCAGATTTTTACCTGTTGAACAATAGATATTTGTTCTTTAAATATGCTAGAAGTACATGTCTCTACCCTGGAAAAAACATTTTCCCACAATTTCCGCATAGGAAAGTGATCTAATACCACTTTTTAGGTACCAAATCTATTATAAATAGTATAAAATATAAATACTACAACAAATACCAGTGGATCAACAAAAAGTAGAGAACAAAAACACCAAAGATGTTACCTTTATTGCTAGAAAGAAATATTCACTTGCCTCTTCAAGGGGGCAACCTCCAATAAAGTAGTGCTCTATTAAAATAATTCTCAAGACAAGGAATTCTCATGCCTCCTACTCTTATTTATATTAATTCTATCTTCTAAAGAACATTCTAGAGGAAGATCTTGCTAGAAGCGAAAGCTTATATTAATTATTCTTACATTAGACTTATTCACATTATTAAATAGGCCTGATTAACTAATGTCATCCTTTATTAAATGGAAAATATATTATTCTACCTACGTGAGGGGTTAGGGGGGTTATGTCCCTAACACAATTTGAGTATGTCGACTTCCAGTTGAAATGGTTAATTTTTCAATATTGAGATTATGTCTAAAGTTTTTCAAAGCTTGCCTTGTAGTTGGGGCATTTGAACCACAAGAATTGCACAAACATCCCTCACTGGATATCATATATGTTGTTGACATTACTATTGAAAAGGTGTTTCTTGAGAAGACTTTAGCACAAATTTGGTAAGCAACTGATATCGACTACCTTATTGGAGAAAATGAAGGTTTCTTGACATAGCTTCCTGTAGGAGAATGCTACAATTAGGATTGATACAAATATATGACAGGAGAGGGGAAACAAATATTTCATGCTGGATTTGATTTAATGCAGTCTTGACTTGGGAAACCACAATTAAAAATATCCATGGATAGTGATTTATAGGAGCCGAAGTAATATCATAACACTCTCATGCCCAATTTCTGACGAATGGCACAATATCTCTACCATATCAACAAACTTCCATGTTTGGTTAATAAAGATATTGTGGACCTTCAAGGTGTACTTGTTGCCTCCTAAATATAACTAAATAACATTTTATTCTTTCCATCAAATTTGAAATCATAATTTGTCTTGGAAGTGCCTTATTTTGTAGTTTCACTTGTATATGAGAAAAAAATACATGTGCTAGTATTTTTAGAGCCAATTTTGAAATCTCCCATATGCATGTGTATTTGCATGTCCCCATGCAAACATATCTTCTGACAAGTCTACAAAATTTGTCAAAATTGCAATGGCCTCTTAGGTTTCTTATCGAAGCCCAACAACATCAATCAATATGTTGAGGTTACCCCCTGATATGCTCTTCCTTCTGCTGAGTCTCATATCCAGTGGATAAGTGGAATCAATGAAATTGTCATATATCTCCTTATTCTCAGAACTTAGCTTATCATTCTCTGCCTAGAGCCTTTTGACTTTTATTTTTGAATTTCTCATTTTCATA
This sequence comes from Picea engelmannii, assembly GCA_009831015.1. Taxonomy (NCBI): domain Eukaryota; kingdom Viridiplantae; phylum Streptophyta; class Pinopsida; order Pinales; family Pinaceae; genus Picea; species Picea engelmannii. Next base: position 61,128 of record ML819526.1, read on the forward strand.
T
>ML819526.1:63352-84959 GCA_009831015.1 Picea engelmannii
GTATCTACTTCATATAGTTTTTGTTTTAGATGTTTATGAATAATTAATTGAACTGCATATCTTATTCAATTAATTCAGTTAATCTATGAAAGTGTGAAAAGTAGCCAAAAGTTCCAGACACTGATTCACCCCCCCTCTCAGTGTCAAGTGTACATTTCAACAATTGGTATCGAAGTGGGTTCCTTAAGCACAATTTAAACACTAGAAGGTAGATCTTGAAGAAATGAGTGGACAAATGGCTCTCTCCATAAATGAAGCTCCCTTATTTGATGGAACATAATACTCTTCATGGAGGGAAGGAATGAAACGATATTTGAAGTCAAGAGGATCTAGATTTTGGGATTTAGCAGTAAGTAAGCCCTGGCACTTAACTACTTCAAAGAAAAAAACCAAATCCACAAGATAAGCAAAGAAAAATAACTCAATAACATTAAAAGCAATCCGGGATGGATTGTCAGACCACGTCAAAGAAAATATGAGGCACTACAAATCTGCTAAAGAATTATGGCTCCATTTAGAAGAATGTTATCAGAATAAAACACAAGAAGAAGAGAATTCCAGTCAGAATAAAGAACAAAACTCAGAAGAAGAAAATTATTATCAAGATAAGGAACAAGATAAAGAAAAGGAGAAATACAATCAGATTGAAGAACATAATACCGAGAAAGAGATTTCTAATCATGATGAAATGCAGGATTTGATGCAACTCCCTGTCATCAAAAGGGATAAACTCATCAAGGATTTAATTCAATCCTCAGTCATAAATGAATGAAATAATTCCATCAAGGAATTAATTCGTAACTCAGTAAGTAGTAAAGAAATATTACAGAATCTTAAGACTGATGTTACAACTACAATATAAAAGATTCATATGGAACCAGGAAATGGTATATATACTAAAGTGCATGTGGAGACTCTTGACCATAATGAGCACATAGTTATTTTCACTTTTGAAAAGTTGGAGAAACTTCAAAAGAAAGATATGTTGCTACTGCAACAGTTAGATCAATCTAAACATGAAGAGCATGAACAAAATATTTAGCTAGAAAACAAAGAAGAAGAAATCAAAAGATTGAAGACCGAAGTTGCTAATCTAACAAAAGAAATGGAAGAATTAAGGACACATGAAAATAAAATTAAAAAAAGTACTGGAAGAGATAGAAGAAGTGATCTATCTAAAAACTCAACTTTAATAAACTAAGAAAAATGAAGAATCTGAGAACATCCAATTAACTAAAAGAGAAGAATCATGTCACATGTTGGAATTGGAAATTATTGACATCAAAAAGATAAATGAAAGTACAAATGAAACTCTAATGATTCAAATTGAATAATATAAGAAAAATGAAGAAGCACATAAGATCCAATTAAATAAAAAGGAAGAATCACTCCACAGGTTGGAATTGGAAGCCAACAACCTCAAAAGGATTCAGCTAGAAAACAAGGAAGAAATCAAAACATTGAAGAATGGAGTTGTTGATCTAACAAGAGATATAAAAGAGTTAAAATCATATTCCAAAACTAAAAACTGCATAGAAGGCTTGGATGATAAAATAGAAATAATCATCAATCTAAAGACTCAACTTGAAGAAGATAAGGAAAAAGAAGAATCCTTAAAGATTCAATTGACTAAAAAGGAAGAAACATGTCACATGCTGGAAATGGAAGTTGTCAACCTCAAAAAGAAGAATGAAAATACAAAAGCAATAGCTCAATTATCCTAGATAAGATTTGGAATAGTCAAAGATCAGTTGATGACAAAACAAGTCTTGGATTAAATAAAAAAAGACAGTGGCAAGTGGAGCACCATTTACAAACATGAGAAAGGATCATCCTTCTCAAAAGGAAAAGGTGCAATCACAAACAAAATACAAGCCATGAACTTTGTTAAGGAAGGAAGCTATAGAAGTAAAAATGAAGAAGAAAATCAAAAGACAGATCTCTCAAGAAAAAACAAATTCAATAATGGAAACACCTTCAATGGCTATTTCGTTTCTTGTCATAACTTTGGCCATAAACCAATGGACTGCAAGAAACTAAAGAAAGGATATACATGAAAATCCAAAAACTCAATTAGATATTGGAGATGCAATTTTGTTGGGCACACGGATTTTTTTTTCATACAATGAGATGTTACAACCGTGATAGGTTTGAGCCCAAATGCCAAAGCTACAGGAATTCAAAAAGTCAATCCATAAATAATTCATTCAAGTTAGGGAGAAAACCTAATAAAATTTGGAAGAAGAAAGGAGATGACAAAAATCCAAAAACACAATTAGAAAGAAAAGGTCCAAAAAGAATAATATCTCATAGAAAGATATGGAGAATAAAATATGAAGGATAGAACAAGAAAGATGATCTTGCACCTAAAAATGAATAAATTAATAACAAGAAAATTGTGGGTGAAGGTCCTAATAAGGGATGTGAAATTGAATATGAAATAGATCAAGCTCAAGAAAGTGCAGTGCCTATAGAAGAATATGACACAATATCAAATATGGATGTAGCTTACTTTAGTAACAACAACAATAAAGTTAGTAGGTTAGTCTATTCTAATGTTAGAAATGGTTAGTAGGAAGCTCAAGGTGTAGGTTTTGATGGTTGTTTTGATCAATTACTCAATAAGAAGTCTTAGACTAGTACTCTTAAGCAAAATGGAGTCAATGATATGGAAGAAAATGTTGAAGGACAATGATGATAGTAGGAGAGTCAAAGACAAGAGAGATTAATAGTTGGAGTGTTGGTAACACAAGGCTTCAACTATCAAACCCTAGGGGAAACTAGCTACTAAGGTGTAGGTTACCCTAGGCCTTAGTAGATTTTCCTTCCTCTTTAACTCAATATTGAAGAAAATAATGGCTAAGATGCAGAAATAAATACTAGGGTGTTGCAATGGAAAGGCCCTAGCAAAGGCTTCAAGAAAATTGAATTCTTAACCAAATCTACTAGGTGAAGGCTTTTAAAGCTAGGAAAATAACATGTGATAGGCTTCCTAGGGTTTTAAACAAGCAATTTTGTAATCTTAATGTAAATGAAAGATAAACATAAACATAACCATTCAATTAAGAATAATTGCAGAAATCTTACTTACATACATCAAGAATCATCAAGCAAAACCCTAGTTGAACACTTCCACCAAGAAAATTTCCAAAAATACTCCAAATTTAGCCTCCTTCAACAAGTGCACCTAAAATTTCAGCCAAGTAACCCTATATAGGGCGCAAATTTCAGACCTCACTAAGTGTGAGTGAAAGATGATGAATAATACAAGGGATAAAACCCTTATTTATACAATATCAATGACCAGAATTAGGTCAAAAAGGCCGACATGGCCAGTTACATGTAATATCCAATTTTTACATTAAATGTCATAATAAAACCCTAAAGCAAGTTGTAAATATGATTTCATTCCCTTTTAGGGTGAAGTTATGCCTTCTTAGGGGAACATTTTCCTCCAGGAGCAAAACATTAGGCCTTCTTGGGGCTCTAGATCCTGCAACACGTGCCACTTGACACACAACTGCCTCGAAGGTGTCCAAAACGTTGGGTGACATCATGGGTCACATGGGTGACTTCATGGGCCTTCCAAGGCCTACATCATCGTGAGAAGGGAAAGACCACCCTAGGTCTAGTCCTGCTAGGATATCCCTCGTGGAACATCCTTCTCTCTATCCAGTGCAAACCCTTGATCTATCTATGCCCCCGGCTGGGGTCTCAACATCCATCTAGTGGTATTTTATCCCTATGAAGGTCTGAACTAATCATCTCCAAATGTGTACATGTCCATCGAGTTTGGCCCTACAATCATCAACAAGTACTCCCTCCATGGGCTCATAAGTCACATGGATCATAGCAATGTCAATCACATCTAATAATCAAGTTATTTAAACATGTGCATGAAACCCCCTTTCCCAAAAAAGTGCTCAAAGACATTATGCTATTCTACAAGCTAGTTTTGGAGGGGACACTAGGATATACTATTGGGCTAGTGCTCATTGGATGTGGTATGTATCCGAATGAAGACAAATCCAGGCCATGTAAGTGTAAAAGGTGGTAAGGGATGTCTGGGCAATGGGTGCAGTGATACCAGTGAAATGTATAACTTACATGTGGGTGCTTCTGAAGAGCGTGAGTTGCACCTTGTTATAGATGCAAATGTTTCCAAGCCCATTCATGTATTTTATCTTTTATTCTTATTTCTTTTTCTTTCAAGAGACTAGTTAGGGGACATTACCCTGGCGTGGTGACCACTGGTGACAATGTTACCGACAATCATTTCATGGAAATGAGAAGCCTGGCTCGTGATGAGACCCCCATTCTCTTGTCTATGCCACCAAGAGCCACTACCCTGGTGTGGTGACTAGATGAATGGTAGTGTCATACTGCTACATTTCCATGGACCTAATAGGTTGGCTCATGATGAGGCCCCCTATCCTCCAACTAGGTCTTGATTTTATTATTTTATGGGTCCCTCTGTTTCTTGATGAGAAGCCTTTTATTGCTTTCTCGGGGATTCCTGGGAGAACCATCTGAAGGTTTCATTCTTTTGGATCTTATCTTTTTCTAGCTACTTTTAACCTCTTGGAATTTGGCCCCTTCTTCCCACAAGGTAAGTTACAACCCTTTGCTAGTTTGGAAAACCCAATGCCCGAACCAGTGTATGGGATGGATGAGGGGGGAAAAGATGAAAAGTGATAAGGATTATGGGAACGAACAATGACCTTTCATGAACCCCCCCAGTGGAAACTCAAAACCTATGGGAACCATCTTACTAGGGCATCATGTCATTCCCCCCAGGTGTGGTCAAGTGGAAAGGCATAAGGTCCAAGCACACATTAGAAGTAAAAATAATTAAATGCACATATTCAAATTTTTTGAGAATCTGAGTGACACATACCATGATACCTGGACACATTACTTCTTGGAGTAAGACCCATTTCTTCTGAAGGACCAGGCCGATGGGATGGATGTTGTTTTTGTTGACAAGGTGGAGACATTGAAGAAGAAAACGATGGGCCCTCCAAGGCCAAGATCAAGTCGTTCTGGCTCTTAGTACTCCATTTCTAGGACCTGTGGGCCTCGAGACATAATCTTCTTAGTTATCCCTAGGCTAGGGGATAACATCTGGCTCCAACTCGGGGACATGTGCTCACCGTAGAGCGCATGAGAACCTCAACATATCTGGCATAACCTGTGACCTACTTGATCTCAACATAAGACTATTAGTAATCATTTGGGGTGGTGATATCACCCCCGACTCATATATATATAGTACATAAATGAAAGCAAGCATATATACAAATGGAAATACAAACTATTCTAGCAAGAAATGAAAATGGTATATACAATGAATGCAAATGCCTACCTAGTTACATGTACTTACTTTTCATGTTGTTGGCGGGTTTTAACGCTTGATATGTATAGCGTTCACTGGTAACTTCAAAGCTTATCCATCCATGGTCCCTAGATTAAAATAGTTTGTTCCTATAGGAATCATGATATTGTAAGGACCTGTCCATAGTCCATCCAACTTCTTGTGCATACCAGGTTTCTCCCTTCTTTTATCCCATAAAAACACTAGATATCCTTCGGAAAAATCTCTCTCCTTTGTCTTGCGAAGGTGTTCTTGATCTTTTCTTGGTTTCTTGACATTTGGCTCAGAGCGGTCCTTCTAGATTCATCCAACTCTATTAACTGGTTAATTCACCCTTGGATTGCTTCTCCATCGATAGTGTATTGTTGAGAAAAACGGAGGATGGGGATTTGGAGGTTCATAGGAATTTTTGCTTCTAACCCATACACTAGCTCAAAATGGGTCCTTCCTATTGAGGTCTTGGTTGTTATTCGATCTGCCCATCACGCATACTTAAGTTTTCTATCCCAATACCTCTTTTTTTACCCCACAACCTTCTCGATGATGTTCATAAGGTTCTTATTGCTAGATTATGCTAATATGTTTCCATGTGGATAAAAGTTGGAGGAATGGGATAGAACAATGTCGCACTTGAAACAGAATTCTGCTAATGCATGAGAACTGAAAGCCTTAGCATTGTATGTGGTAATCTTGGATGGGACACCAAACCTAGTTATTATTCTTTCCTCCAAAAATTTCATGAATACCTCCTAAGTGGCTTTATTTGTGGGAATAGACTCTACCCACCTAGTAAAATACTTTGTGGTTGTTAAAATCCACTGGTAGGCATTACCTGAATTGTATTTAAATTCCTAAATGAAATCCAACCCCCACTATTGAAAAGGAGCTTCTACTACTACGGGTTTTAGATGTTGTGCCGGGAGTTTTGGTTTACTAGTAAAGTATTGGAAAGGTTGGAAAGATCAGACATATCGGTGAGTATAAGAAAATAATGTTGGCCAATAGTATCCAGCTCTTAGGATCTTGTGGGCAGTAGTACGAGCTGCGAAATTTCCAAAACAAAGTCCAAAGTGTAATTCCTTCAACAGTTTATCAACTTCTTCTTGATTGACACATCTAAGGATAACTTCGTCAAGATATTTCCAACCAAGGCCATTCTCGGTCAAACAGTATTTCATAGATCTAAGTATCAAAGCCCTTCTTTTTTAGTCCACTAGGTAATTTGGGCACGATAAATTCTTAAGGTAGTATATTATATTGGAGCACCATTCATCATGTTCTAATTCACTGACTACCACATTTATTTGTTCACTTTCTCCCATTTGTATGGCCTCTTGGTTTCTCTCAGTCATCATTTGGGCCAGACCTTGTCCCTTTATAATCTTAGTGGGTTTTATCTCTAAGTTATACTCTTGGATTTTGGAGACCCACTTTCCCCTAGTACCCATACAATATTGTTGCGATAAAACATCCTTCACTGTCGGGTAAGAGACATAAGCCTTGATTTTGTTATAACCTATGTAGTTTCTAAAGTGATTAAGGGATTTCACTAAGGCATATACTTGTTTCTCAGTAATAGAATAATTCGTATGTGAATCCCTAAGGAATTTTCTCATGAAGGATATAGGGTTTTCATAGTCATTAGCATCCTTTTTTAGCAAGACACCTGCAATGGTGTCCTAGGAGGAAAAAGTTAATATTATGAAATCTCATGAATAGTGAGGACTGATCAAGACTGGGGCTTGGAAGATAGCATATTTTATGTCTTCAAAAGATTTAATGGATTTATCATCCCATATAAACACCATATCCTTATTTATTAAAGCGCTCATGGGTTTTATCCTTTTAGAAAAGTTTGGGACAAATCTTTGAATGAAATTTATTTTTATGAAAAAATGATTGTAGGGACTTCTTGTTGGCTGGGGAACGTACATATTTAATAGACTAGACCCTCTCAGGGTCTATGTAAATCCCCCCTTCCAAGGCTATGTGACCCAAAAGTTTCCCTTTATCTATCCCGAAGACAAATTTCTTAGGGTTCAAGAAGATACCATATTTCCTACACCGCTCAAAAACAATTCTGAGGTGTGATATGTGGTCTTTCCTCTCCTTTGATACGACTATGAGATCATCTTGGTAAATCTCTGTGATTTTCTGAATGAGATCCCTAAAGGAAAAATCCATTTTTCTTTGAAAGGTAGCACCGACATTCATAAGAACAAATGACATTCTCAAATACATAAATGTTCCCCATGGTGTGGTAAATGTCGTTTTAAGTTGATCTTCTCTTTTGAGAAAGACTTGGTTGTATCCAGAAAATCCATCCAACATGGACATCATCCCTACCCCTATAACCATTTGTAACAAATGTTCCATATTTGGGAGGGGATAGTTGTACTTCAAGGATAGTTGGTTAAGGTTTCGAAAATCCACACACAAGAGGATATCACCGCTTTTCTTTCGGACAACTACCAAATTTGGCATCCAAGACGAGTATCTAATGGGAGCTATGATGCCAACATCAACCATATTTTGGAGTTCCTTTTGTATATGGTTTTCTAATTTTGGGTTGATATGTCTTAGATTTTGTCGGAAAGGTTTGGCTACTTCTGTCAAAGGTATATCATGTTGGATGACATCACCCCTGTAAGCCTTTAGTTCATCATAATTCCAAGAGAAGGTATCCTTTAATTCTCTTATGAGATCTAGAATTTCCATCCTTTCCTTTTCATTAGTTCCTTTCCCTATTTTGACCATCCTTGGATCCATCTTCACGCCAATATTGAATTCTAGGGCTTCATCTATTAGTTTGTTGGCCTTATTTCCCTTGAAAATGTTGTGTCTGTCAAAGAGGTGTTCTAAAGGGGAACACCCTTTTGGAAAGGTGTTATTTTGGAGGTCGACCACATCCAAGACCATGGAATCAGCCAGGAAGCTTACTTGTGAATCGGTGAATTCTCTATTATTTTCCATGAATCTAATGATATGGTCATCATCTTCAAAGACTTTGCAATGTTCCAATTTATTAGGGATCGAAGGTCTAAACAAGACTTCCATTTTGAAAAGGTTTTGGAGTGGGACATAACAAGGTTGTAAGGTGGAAGCGGAGACAGCTAGGGCATCTGCCACATAGTTTTCTTCTCGAGGAACTACTTTGATTTTCACTATTTCAAAACATTTTTCAATGGATCGCGCAAAGTCATGGTACTTTTTTAGTCTCTCATTCTTAGCAACAAAGACTAGTAACACTTGTGACACTATTAGGTCTGAGTCCCCTATCACTCTTAGGCATGTGACACCTTTATCGATTTCCAAGTTGAGGCCTAGGATCAAATCTTTGTATCTAGCAATGTTGTTTGTACAATGATATTCAAGCCAATTAGAATAATAGAAGGTCTCCTTGAATGGGATTGTCAAGACAATACCTACCCCTGAGCCAGAACTTGAATGGGACCTGTCAAACTCCAAATTCCACATTCCTTCAGGTGTCTTGGAGCTGATCATCTGGTTCACCAAGGGTCTCAATCAGGTATCCTATAATGGGTTATTTATGAAGGGTAAAGAATCCTCCTTCAGGGTGAGGTATGGTAGCTTCGGAGCCTTGGTTTTGGAAACTTCCAGTCAAGTGTTTTGCAAGGTCCTTACGGAGTATGATCCCCCAATTTCTTGGAGCATCTATCACTAATACATCAATAGTAAAAGGAGCATCGGGGAAAGCATGGAAATCAACACTTAGACCCTTAATAATTCCCCATGTAAATTCTTCTTGTGTGTTTGGTTGTGATATTCTTAGACCTAATTGGTGCATGACTCTTTCGATCATAATATTACTAGGAGAATTTGGGTCAAAAACACATTTATAGAGGAGAGAGTCTTTCACTTGGAGGGTAACATAAAAAGGTGAAGTTTCCCCATATTTTGTTCCCATGCTTCCTACTTGGTAGAAAAAAGGAGATTCCTCTTCAATAATTTCATCCTCATAAATTTGAGGTAGGGAGTATTCAACACTTTCATCCTCGAGTGTTCCAAACATGTCTTGAGTGGGTTCCATGTCCTCAGGAGATTCATTTTCTTGGGAAATAAAGGAAGAAACTTCCATATTTTTGATGCATGTGCTCCATTTTATTGGGTAAGCACTATATTCTACCTCAAGGATTTCTGGGAGATTAGGATCTGGTTCTATCATGCTATCGTCATTTGGTTCCCAAAAGTCATTGTTGTTCAAGAGGTTAATCTGATGGATGGAATCATTGAACCTAAGGTTTTCCTCCATTTGGCAAGCACCCTCTTGTGCTTCTTCCAAGTTTGAGAGTAATCGATGCTAGAGGGTGGACTGCAAAGTTCCCTCTAAGGAGTTTCAGTAATGGTGGAGAATAGTACTTTTGGGGTGAAAGTTGGGTTGGATATTGCTAAGGAGAAAATTGAACCTATCATTGAAATCCCTAATGCTTTCATTGGTTCCTTTGCAAATTTTGAGGTATTGAGAGTAGAAGAAATCTATACGTTCTTCTTTACACCACGTCTTTTTGAAAGCTCATTATAGGTCCTCGGGGGTTTTGAAGCTCCCACTTGGTTGAGTGTTAATCAATTTTCTGGAAGTTCCAATGAGTGAGCTTGAAAAGAGCCTCATAAAGACATCAGGGTGTTCCTGTCCAGATTGGTGAAATTCAAACCCTTCACAAAACTTAGTCCAATGTGAGTTACCATAGGATCCATCCTCTCCTAAAAACTCGAGCATCCAAGACTTAGCCTTCTTGGGTAGATCATGTAATCCTCCTTGGGTGTTAGCTAAATACAAAGAGACAAAGAGTTCTTTGTGAGACCATTTAGGAGGAATCATAGTGGTAATAGGATTTACAGGGGTAATAGGGATTACAACAATAGAAGACAGTGTGTACTGACGTCTACTATGGGTCGTCATTTGTGAAGTCACCAGATAATTTTTTTGAAATTATCAAAGGAATGAGGGGATCACCCTCAGTGGAGTCATCAAGTAAGATTCGTAAAGTAAAGACTTTTGAGTATAAGGCTTACCAAAAATGTGTCATTGAGGAAAATTGACTCAATGTTCCCTGGTAACAACGCCAAAATGTTATCGCAAAATTTGTACTGTGATCAAAGGAAAGGTAAAGGGAAAGCAAATTGGTGTAACTTGAGGTTATCCTATCATTGTCACCTCAATAAGATTCCTCTTTCTATTTAGGGTTGAAGTCCTAGAGGAGACATCCTCGATGACCTAGCAGTTTGAGAAGGCAAGGTCAAGATGGCTATTAAAAGGTCCCCTATCACAAGTCACCACTAATCAGAAAGTCCTGGGTTTATAACCAATGAAATGATAATATATCAAGATGTACCTGCCCATAACAAATCAACAAGAAACTATATATTTTGCAAGTACAACTTGTCGTTAGCACTTCATAAACCACAAACTTTCTCCATAAAATAAATTGGATGATATAATGATGAGGTAAACAGAAATGTATGGTAGAAATATTTATAAGACAATACTTCACACTAAATTCTTTACAAAAACTTCAAAATGACCAAGAATACTCAATCATTAACATCATAATACTAGCATTCATCAGAAGCAATTAAGGAAATGCATTAATCAAATTTTTCAATTGCTTTTAAAAGATTTTAATGCTGCAAAATATGGTTGTAGCTTACTTTAGTAACAAAAACAATAAAATTAGTAGGTTAGTCTATTCTAATGTTATAAATGGTTAGTAGGAAGCTCAAGGTGTAGGTTTTGATGGTTGTTTTGATCAATTTCTCAATAAGAAGTCTTAGACTAGTGATTTTAGAGAAAATGGAGTCAATGATGTGGCAGCAAATGTTGAAGGAAAATTATGATAGTAGGAGAGTCAAATACAAGAGAGATTAATAGTTGGAGTGTTGGTAACCCAAGGCTTCAACTATCAAACCCTAGGGGAAACTAGCTACTAAGGTGTAGGTAACCCTAGGCCTTAGTATATTTTCCTCCCTCTTTAAGTCAATGATGAATCAAAAAATGACTAAGATGAAGCAATAAATACTTGGGAGTTGCAATCGCAAGGCCCTAGCAAAGGCTTCAACAAAATCGACTTCTTGACAACATCTAGTAGGTGAAGGATTTTAAAACTAGGAGAATAACATGTGCTAGGCCTCCTAGGGTTTTAAACAAGAAATTTCATAATCTTAATGTAAATGAAAGATAAACATAACCATAACCATTCAATTAAGAAGAACTGGAGAAATATTACTTACATACATCAAGAATCATCAAACAAAACCCTAGTTGAACACTTCCACCAAGAAAACTACCAAAAATACTCCAAATTTAGCCTCCTTCAACAAGTGCGCCTAAAATTTCATCCTAGTAACCCTGGATAGGGTGAAAATTTCAGACATCACTAAATGTGAGTGAAAGATGATGAATAATACAAGGGATAAAACCCTTATTTATACAATATCAATGACCAGAATTAGGTCAAAAAGGTCGGCATGGCCAGGTACATGTAATATCCATTTTTTACATTAAATGTCATAATAAAACCCTAAATCAAGTTGTAAAGATGATGCCATGCCATTTTAGGGTGAAGTTAGGCCTTCTTAGGGCAACGTTGGCCTCCAGGAGAAAAATGTTAGGATATTTAGATACTTAGGAGTTAGTTAAGATCTACTTGGTCTAATGTGTCGTTAGGTAAAAGTGTGTTTCCTAGTGTGTTTCTTTAGTATGCATTTGTAGTTAGGAAATCCAACGGTCATGATATGTTCCCGAAATAGAGTGATCTAACTGTTCATACTCTCCATGATCTTATCATCCATTGATATGTGGCTTAACACCCGATTGATCCATGATATCTATTTAAAGAGAATGGAGGGTCATTTTCCGATGATCGATTGTGAGAAACTCTCTTGTAAAATCTCTTTGTAATATTTTTCTTTTGCATTGATAAACTTCTCCAAGTTGCCATGTTGTATGGGGCCATGGTTGTTTCCCCATAGAGTTTTTACCACGTGAAAACATCGGTGTGTTGATATTTGATCTGGTTATTTGAGTGGTTACTGAAGGTGTTCCTCCTCTCTTGGAATACCTATGTTGTCGAACATGGTATCAGAGCATGTTTGAAGACCCCCTCATGTTGTAGATCAAGATCATGAAGCTGAGTTGCCTCATCTCCATTTTCTGTCATTTCCATACATTTATGGGTCGAGAGGATTATTCCATTGCGTCTGGAGCACTCATTTCAGTCAAGAACACTTTTCGTTTCTGTTGTAGGAAAATCTGCCTGCGGACAAGTAGATCGACCTCTAGAGCTTGACCTTAACCCTAGACAGAAAAACGCTTAACGTGGACACTGACTTCCTTTCAAATCTAGCTAATCCTAATGCATGAGGGGGGAGGATAACAGAAGTACCTTTTAATCGACGTTTGTCCCTGCACGCTCCGAGTTGCGCTCCAATCCTTTTGCTCCTCGCTGAGGTCTATGGAAAAAGCAAGATATGACCACTTCCTACTCTATTGACATTAGCTTGAAAACAGATCTATCAATAAATGATAAGTTCATGTAGTATCAGACACAAACTAGAAAGAAATCGGCCAAGCGTGTCATATTAATGAGAATGACGACAGCAGTACTTACAATCGTCGATGCGAATGCGACAGCTTCGTCAAGTCCTCTTCGTCCAACCCTTGCCTGAAAGATCCACAACCTGGATAACAGCAGCTTCACTGATCACTCTCCTTTGGCTGGCTGTCAGTTTCCTCCAAGATCATAAGTTTCATATGTTTATTTCTTCCCCCAATCAGCTCCAATCCTCACTTATGAGATCATAAGTTTGGTATGATTCTCTCTTTTTTCTTTTCCTTTCACCATTAGAAAGCTTGCTTATATAGCCTTGGAGAGGCTCAACAATCTTGAGATATCCTTGGGGAAGGTGAGGATTTTCCTCCTTCAGTTGAGGATCTGCCCTAGGATCATGGCTAGACTAGGGATTCGAATCCAACTGCCTTCCAAGAATAAAAAGATGCTTCCCCCATTCATCTCAACAGCTTAACAACCGCCCAGAATAGGTAGCGCTCCCTCAAAAGGGCCATCTGAGCGTTGTAGCGCTCCCTAGTAAGCTTTAGGGGGCGCCAGCGCTCTCAAAATCTATAGCGCTCCCTCAAAAGGGCCAGGGGAGCGTTATAACGCTCCCTGACAGTGTATTGGGGAGCGCCAGCGCTCCAAGATAGTGTAAGGGGGAGCGCTCCTCTCCAAAACTTAGTTTTTTGGGTGTTTTCAGATGGAAAAAGGTTGTTTGACTTCAGTAGATCAGTTCTCCTCATTCAAAACAGTCATGTAAGATGTTATAAGTGTCTCCTTAGTGTCGTTATCATGATAGTATGTCTGAACATCCTTTGCGACACTAGTGACCAACTTGCGACACTTGCGAAAGTTGAGAGGGACAATGTGACACTTACGACAATTGAGAGGGACAATGCGACACTTATCCAGCTGAGCAATTTTGACGTGTAACAGTTTCACTCGAAAAAAAAATTGTTTTCCCAAGATACGACCATTAGAGTCAGATCCGAAGGTATAAATCCTCAACACGCATTTTTTAAATTTTTGCAAACTATTATTTTGGTTTTATTTCGGTTTGATATTATTTTTTTATGGGTTTCTACTCTTTTATATATGCATATTCTCTTTGCCCCGCACCCTGTGCGATCTCAACAAATCTGATCTGGATTATTTTCAGCACGAAATGAGAGCAGAGATATATCACAGAAATATTCATAGATATTGCAAGAGAGACAAAAATATAACAAAGATATATCAGAAATATAACAAGAGTCAAAGATATACAATAATACATGATTTATATTAATGAAAGAAATGTACAAAGACTATAAAAATATAGAGTGAAAGACTCACTAGAATAGTGGCAGCTTATCTCTAAGAAGAGATGCGATGGCTACTTGCATTCACAAGAAGATGATTACAATGAGGATCTGAAGGCCTCTTTACAATAAACAAGAATTCCAAAAACCCTAGACATCCAAAAACCTAACCCTAGGAGAAGAAGCGTCAAAAGTCATGTGGGTCCCATCTGGGTAAGTTAGTACATCACCTTCTCGGGGTCGTAACTTTTGCATACGATCTTTGTTTTAGGCGCATGATAGCCCATTGCAAAGGTATCGTCGAGGAGATTCATTTTGGAGGTAATATCAAGGAAACTTCCATATTGTTCCCTGTTTTCCCAAAAACATCATTTAAGGCCTCAAAATGGCCCCGGAAGTTAAAAACTACTAAAAATAGTAAATTACCAAAATTGCCAGAAAATTGTTTTGAGCCAGTTGGAAAAGGTAGGTGGCCACCGATATCCACCTGGATCAATCCTCCCTCCTTAGGAAGCAATGGTATCCATTGTGTTGAGTTCCCAGGGGAGAGGAAAAAACGTTTGTTGAATCAGAATCTTGGTGAGCTACTTGCCTTGTTGGAGACGTCGCGTTGCTCAGTTTGTGGAAGTCTATCACGAACATGTTGAGGTTGAGGATGTTCAACAAGTCGAGCTACATGAGAGGATGGTGTGTAGAAGGAATATTTGCGCTTTGCTGCAACCTTGTCGACCTGCTTTTGTTGGACAGAAGGTGCTTGGGGCAAGGTTGTAGTGGTTGCAGTGTCCTTTTGTTCCCCTTTTGAACAGATTGTGAAGAAGATGAATTTTGCAGTATGAGATACTACCTTGTGACACTGTTTAGGTGGAACAATAGTCGGAAATACCTCTGGTATTTTGTAGAGATGACCCCATAGAGAAACAATGACACTACGGGGTCGAGACTCATAAACAACATGGTGTCTTCACATATATGGTTGGCCCAAGAGAAAATCACAGACATCCAATGGGGAAACATCACATAGTACCTCATCCTTGAAGGGTTGGATGTCGTATGACAATTGGCACTGCTAGCTGACATAAAGATCTTGTCCTTGGAAAACCCACCCGATGTTGTATGGTTGTGGGTGTGGTGTTGTCGACAATCCCAATTGTTTGATGACCTCTGCTGAGATGAGGTTCTTATGGATTCCGCTATCAACAATAAAATGCAATGGGGTCCCCTTCACCCACATCTGTGAATGAAAAAGGATCTCCCCCTCTTCTAGATTTGTTGGTTCTTTTGGTTGAATTGTTGCGGTCGCGACAATAGCAGTGGGGTCTGCATTGATGATTTGTCTTTTACCAGTATTTTCAGAATCAGATTCTAAATCAACGTTCGGCTCCTTGTCTTGATCTCGACCACCAATGAATGTTATGAGTGACATTCATCGGTGTTGTGCCAGGGGATTTTGTGGAAATAGCACCATTTTCTGGTGTCCTTCTTTGTCTTCCTGTGACCCTTCTTTTCCTGTGGCTTGGACTGGTTTTCGGGAGACTGTTTGTTAGGGCCATCTTTGTCATACTTTGGTTTTTGTGGATTTGCAGACCCGAACTCTCATTTGTTCTGGTGCTTAAATTTATGCTCGATTTTAACAGCATATCGATAAGTAGCAGTGAGTGATGAGATGTCCAAAAAATCCATTTAAGTTTGGATGTATCTGTGTAGAGCCCCATGGTATTTCAGAACCAAATGTCATTCGGATTCTTTGATACCTATCTTGGTGCGCAAGGTATGGAAGGGATTGGTGAAATCTGGAAGGGATTGGTGAAATCTGGAACTGCTTGGCCTCTCTCTTATCGTAGTATGGTCCATCTCATGTACTGGTTCTCATAGTTTCCAATAGGGTAATATTGTTCCTTTACCACATCCATAAAAAAATCCCAAGTGGGCTCAACCCCATATATTCCAGACTCCTCTATGGAAATTTGCTCCCAGTAAGTTTCCCACCAATGTTTGACATGGGGGAGAGCTTTAAGGAGTGTGAAGGTGATCCTTTCCCTACCAGAAAAATTATGAACAGAGAAATAACCTTTTAACAGATTTAACCATTTGTCTAGGGCATCTGCATCTATCTGACCTTCAAATACGGGAATATAAAAATTAACATGTACCTTGAAATGAGAGGTTATTCCAAAGTGGTTGTTTGATGAATATGCGCCTATTTCTATCGGCATGCATTGAAGGATGTGGGAAAAATTCTCCATCCTTTCGTCCCTTTGTCACGTGAGAGCTTGCTCAAGAAACAAATTTATAGGATCGTCTGCTCCATTGTTTTTCTTTTCTTCTGCCATTGAGGGTTTCTTGGGTGTGAGAGAGAGATTGTATTCAAGAGAGACAAGCGTGAGACCCAACTTTCCATACTCATACCTCGATGGGGGCATGCACTGAAAAAAATGATGAAGAGCAGCCTGCTCTAATACCATTGATTCAGATTATTTTCGGCACGAAATGAGAGCGGAGATATAACATGAAAATATTCAGAGATATTTCAAGAGAGACAAAAATATAAAAAATGTATATCATAAATATAACAAGATTCACAGATATACAGTAATACACAATTTCTATTAATGAAATAAATGTATAGAGACTGTAAAAATACAGAGTGAAAGACTCGCTAGAATGGTGGCAGTTTATCTCTGAGAAGAGATGTGACGGCTAATCGCATTCACAATAATATGATTACAATGAGGCTCTGAAGGCCTTTTTACAATAAACAAGAATGTCAAAAACCCTAGACATCCAAAAATCAAACCCTAGGAGATGAAGCCCCAAAATTCATGTGGGACCCGTTTGGGTAAGTTAGTACATCAACTTCTCGGGGTCATAATTTTTGCATACGATCTTCGTTTTAGGCGCACGATAGACCATTGGAAAGGTATCGTCGAGGAGATTCATTTTGGAGGAAATATCGAAGGAACTTCTTTAAATCTCCCCATTTTCCCAAAAACATCGTTTAGGGCCTCAAAATGGCCCCGAAAGTTAAAAACTGCTAAAAATAGTAAATTACCAAAATTGCCAGAAAATTGTTTTTAGCGAGTTGGAAAAGATGGGTGGCCATTGATATCCACTCTGATCAAAATCAAAAAAAGATAGGAAAATGTGGATATTTTGGGTAAGATAACTGATATCTAACCCTTGTTGTCATCGAGAAGTGGAATTTTTTTCTTGTGTGAAAAGAGCTTTTTTTTAGCATGCTCTCCAAGGTCATCTTCCACAACCGCCACCACCACCGCCGCTGCCACAACAACAACACCCCCAATCCTCTTGCAAAACAATAAAATATGTTTTGCTATCCCATTTGGTTAAAATTCTCCTTATTAAGTAAGAGGTCTTGAGTTCAAGTCTCTCTTTTGTTACTTTTTTTGAAAAAGTTCATGCTAAAATTGTAAAGTGTATTTCACTTCAAGTATAAAAGTGAATCACTATAAGTAGCTTTAATATTTTATTTTAGAGTTATTTTTTTTGCATGAAGTAACTTCATTGTAAAAGTGATCCCCACTTCTCTTTATAAAAGTGGGTCACTTCATAAAGAAACTTACACCACCACATGGTCCTTTGGTTACCGTTTGTCTTTTTTTAAAAGGGCATAACTCTCACATCTGAAATCCGTTTTAAGTGTCGTTTGTTTTTTAAACCGCACAAATTTTCGAGATATTTCCATTCAAATCACCAGTTTCAATTTTTAAATCCATATTATCTGCATATTGGAATCATGAAGCACGTGGATTAATTGGAATGTTCATCTCTCCTGATTTAAGGTTCGACCTTCAATCAATTGATAAACCCAAAGAATCTTGGGAAAAGATTGAATCTGTGTTTGGTAAACACAATATTATTCGAGCACAATAGTTAGAAAATCAAGTACTAACTTTAAGTCCAAGTGATTTTTCTTGCATTGAATACTATCTATCTAAGTTTAAAACACTTAGAACTTTATGTGAAGAATGTAAGATAAAGATAGACGAAGATCATTGCATCTGTCTTATTCTTTCTAAACTAGGTAGTGCATATTTTGTGTTTGTATCTACCTTTTATGCCATGCAAGAGGCTCTAGGGACAACTTATCAAAAACCCAGTCTTGATAAATTTTTTGATGCTTTGATTAGAGAGCAATATAAGATAGTACAACTTGGATTGATCAGCACTACAGGTACCTCCAACAAAGCCTTAGTTGTCCATCAGAAAGATAAACCCAAGAATCACAAGAAGAAGAATCCTCGCCACAACAACAAGAAATATAAGGGTTCCAAACCCACTTAGATAGCTTCCACTCCTAATGGAGACAAAGGAGAAAAATACAAAAACAAGAAGAATGACAAACATTGCAAATTTTGTGATAAAGATGGTCATGATGAGTCCAAATGTTTCAATAAGATGGTAGATTTAGAAGTAGTGATGAAGAAGCACAACATCAGTATTGATTCTACTTATTATTCTTCTTCTCATGGACATGCACTTTCAGCTTATGGTTTCTCCTTCAATACAACTTCTACTTCTACTTCTAATTAGTGGCTTATTAATTCTAGAGTATATTATCATATGGCTAAGGATAGATACATATTTTCTTCTCTAAATGAATGTAACACCAAGAAAATATTTGTTGGTGATGATAGATCTTTCAATTTGAAGGATCTGGAACAATTCAAGTAGAAAATGGCCATTTCAATGTTGTATTATGTTTTCCAAGTCTTTCTTGTAACCTTCTATCAGTATATCAAATCACTCATTCAGGTGAAGGTAAAACTGTAGAGTTTTCACCTCACCAAGTTGCAATCAAGGATCTAAAAGATCCTAAGCATATTCTTGCAACTGGAATTGTTGATGATATTACCAGGTTGTACAAGTTTGACAACTTTGGGTCATCATCTTTTTCATCAGTTTTCGTTGCTCATAGCGATGACTTGAGCAAACTTTGGCATGAGCGGTTTGGTCATCTAAACTATCGCTCATTGCAACAACTATGTAATCAACAGATGGTGACTGGTATTCCTCTTGTTTCATGCAGCGATGGTGTTTTTGTTGGTTTTGTTCTTGGAAACCATCATTGAGACAGTTTTGAAAAACATGCCTCTTGGCATGCCTCGGCCCCTTTGTAGCTTGTTCACGGTGATTTGGGTGGTCCACTTTCTTCTCCTTCTTTTTCTGGGTGCAAGTATTTCTTAACTTTCATTGATGACTTTTCCAGACGTACTTGGGTTTACTTCTTAAAACTTAAGAGCAACATTTTTGACAAGTTTTTGGCCTACAAGTCCCTTGTAGAAAAGCAATCTGGATATTAAATTCAAAGGTTAAGAACAGATAATGGAGGTGAATGTGTGAACAATAATTTTACAAGTTACTACACTACACAGGGAATCCAAATGCAACACATTGTTCCATATACACCACAACAAAATGGTTTTGCTGAGAGAAAGAACTACACATTAAAAGAAATGGCTAATTGTATGATCCAATCTAAGGGATTAAGTCTAAAGTATTGGGTGGAAGCAATCAAGTGTGCAAATTACATAGTAAATCGCACTACCACAAAGGCTCTTAAAAATATAACACCAAAAGAAGTTTGGACTAAAATTAAACCAGATGTAATTCACTTCCATGTATTTGGTAGTATAGCATGGGCTCAAATTCCTGATGAGAAAAGGAAAGAATTGCAACCTTAAAGTGAGAAGTGTATATTTGTTGGTTATTCTAAAGATGTCAAAGGTTACATACTTCTTCAACTAGATTGTAATGAAATTATTATTAGAAGAGATGTTAAATTTGATGAAAATGTATTTTCCTGCGAGCCTAATTCGGGGTTTGTGCCTTCTTTGGCATGTGAGCCTAATTTGATGGTTTTTCCTTCTTCGGCCTGCGATCCATCTTCGTCATTTGTGCCTTCTTCTGTTCTGGTTTCTTATTCGAATGATGACAGTGAGGAAGAAAATCCACCTCTGCCTGCTCACCTTCCTCCAAATGAGTCCTTTGAACCTAAACCAACACCAGATCCACCGCTTCCAAGATGGGGTCATTCCACATGAAAAGCAGTTGGTGATCTTCTCGGTGATCCTTCATATCAGCGTCAGACATGTTCACAATTCCAGTGAGCCTCTTCTCTTTTGGCTCAACTTTCAGAAACTCATGATCCAGAGACATTTGCAGAAGCTTCAGGTCATCCATATTGGGATACATCAATGAATGAATATTATCATTCTTTAATGGAAAACGATACTTGGGATCTTGTACCTCTTCCAAAAGGAAGAAAACTTGTCAGATGTAAATGGGTCTATAGAACTAAGTATGCATCAGATGGAAGTGTTGAAAGACACAAGGCTCGGTTAGTTGCCAAAGGATTTTCCCAAGTTGAAGGAATTGACTATATTGAAACCTTTTCTCCTATATCCAAAATGAATTCCATCCACCTTGTTCTTTCCCTTGATGCCTCACATAAATGGGAGGTCCATCAGATGGATGTTAAATCCCCCTTCTTGCATGAAGATTTGCAAGAAGAAATCTACATGGAACAACCTCCTAGATATGCCCAGAATGACTCTAGTCGTGTTTGTTGCCTTAAGAAATCTCTTTATGGTCTCAAGTAAGCTCCCCAATCTTGGTATGTCAAAATGGATAGCTTTCTTATTGCCACTGGATTCTCTAGATGTCATTTTGATCTTAATGTCTATACCAAGAAAGTAGAAAGCCATGTCATAATCCTTGTCCTTTATGTTGATGACCTTATCCTTACTGGTAGTGACTCAAAACTTTTAAACCATGTGAAAACCAGCCTTAAGAAGAAATTTGAAATGAGAGACTTAGGATTTTTGCACTATTTCCTTGGCCTCCAAGTTTTGCAAACCAATGAACCAATTTTTCTTTCCCAATCTAAGTATTCTTGTGACCTTTTTCGTCGCTTTCACATGGATGATTGTAAACCAACCCCTTCTCCCTTCCAGTATGGACTCAAGCTTATTTCCACCTGTACTTCTCCCAAAGTTGATGCCACCCTGTACCACCAGTTAGTTGGTAGCCTCTTATACTTGACTCATACGCATCCTGATATATATATATATATATAATAATGAACTCTTGTAATTCTTTTTTCAAATTTTTGAATTCAATAAAAGTTGAAGATATTACCTATGGATTGGAGGATGTCTACATTATATCATCATGTTGAGGCTCATCTGGTGATGCATCGGGTTCAACATGTCCAATGTAAGACACCCAACCCCCTAAGTACCTCTTTAGAGGATGGGGTATTAAATTTTCACTTTTCCTGAACCACATTGAATCTCTTTAAAAATGATACCATCGTCTTCTACTCGCCAAGAGATTTCCAA
>ML819526.1:85059-102545 GCA_009831015.1 Picea engelmannii
TTGGAAATCTCTTGGCGAGTAGAAGACGATGGTATCATTTTTAAAGAGATTCAATGTGGTTCAGGAAAAGTGAAAATTTAATACCCCATCCTCTAAAGAGGTACTTAGGGGGTTGGGTGTCTTACATTGGACATGTTGAACCCGATGCATCACCAGATGAGCCTCAACATGATGATATAATGTAGACATCCTCCAATCCATAGGTAATATCTTCAACTTTTATTGAATTCAAAAATTTGAAAAAAGAATTACAAGAGTTCATTATTATATATATATATATATATCAGGATGCGTATGAGTCAAGTATAAGAGGCTACCAACTAACTGGTGGTACAGGGTGGCATCAACTTTGGGAGAAGTACAGGTGGAAATAAGCTTGAGTCCATACTGGAAGGGAGAAGGGGTTGGTTTACAATCATCCATGTGAAAGCGACGAAAAAGGTCACAAGAATACTTAGATTGGGAAAGAAAAATTGGTTCATTGGTTTGCAAAACTTGGAGGCCAAGGAAATAGTGCAAAAATCCTAAGTCTCTCATTTCAAATTTCTTCTTAAGGCTGGTTTTCACATGGTTTAAAAGTTTTGAGTCACTACCAGTAAGGATAAGGTCATCAACATAAAGGACAAGGATTATGACATGGCTTTCTACTTTCTTGGTATAGACATTAAGATCAAAATGACATCTAGAGAATCCAGTGGCAATAAGAAAGCTATCCATTTTGACATACCAAGATTGGGGAGCTTACTTGAGACCATAAAGAGATTTCTTAAGGCAACAAACACGACTAGAGTCATTCTGGGCATATCTAGGAGGTTGTTCCATGTAGATTTCTTCTTGCAAATCTTCATGCAAGAAGGGGGATTTAACATCCATCTGATGGACCTCCCATTTATGTGAGGCATCAAGGGAAAGAACAAGGTGGATGGAATTCATTTTGGATATAGGAGAAACGGTTTCATTATAGTCAATTCCTTCAACTTGGGAAATTCCTTTGGCAACTAACCGAGCCTTGTGTCTTTCAACACTTCCATCTGATGCATACTTAGTTCTGTAGACCCATTTACATCTGACAAGTTTTCTTCCTTTTGGAAGAGGTACAAGATCCCAAGTATCATTTTCCATTAAAGAATGATAATATTCATTCATTGATGTATCCCAATATGGATGACCTGAAGCTTCTGCAAATGTCTCTGGATCATGAGTTTCTGAAACTTGAGCCAAAAGAGAAGAGGCTCACTGGAATTGTGAACGTGTCTGACGCTGATATGAAGGATCACCGAGAAGATCACCAACTGCTTCTCATGTGGAATGACCCCATCTTGGAAGCGGTGGAGCTGGTGTTGGTTTAGGTTCAAAGGACTCATTTGGAGGAAGGTGAGCAGGCAGAGGTGGATTTTCTTCCTCACTGTCATCATTCGAAGAAGAAACCAGAACATAAGAAGGCACAAATGACGAAGATGGATCGCAGGCCGAAGAAGGAAAAACCATCAAATTAGGCTCACATGCCAAAGAAGGCACAAACCCCGAATTAGGCTCGCAGGACAATACATTTTCATCAAATTTTACATCTCTTCTAATAATAATTTCATTACAATCTAGTTGAAGAAGTCTGTAACCTTTGACATCTTTAGAATAACCAACAAATATACACTTCTCACTTTAAGGTTGCAATTCTTTCCTTTTCTCATCAGGAATGTGAGCCCATGCTATACTACCAAATACATGGAAGTGAATTACATCTGGTTTAATTTTAGTCCAAACTTCTTCTGGTGTTATATTTTTAAGAGCCTTTGTGGTAGTGCGATTTACTATGTAATTTGCACACTTGATTGCTTCCACCCAATACTTTAGACTTAATCCCTTAGATTGGATCATACAATTAGCCATTTCTTTTAATGTGCAGTTCTTTCTCTCAGCAAAACCATTTTGTTGTGGTGTATATGGAACAGTGTGTTGCATTTGGATTCCTTGTGTAGTGTAGTAACTTGTAAAATTATTGTTCACACATTTGCCTCCATTATCTGTTCTTAACCTTTGAATTTAATATCCAAATTGCTTTTCTACAAGGGAATTGTAGGCCAAAAACTTGTTAAAAATGTTGCTCTTAAGTTTTAAGAAGTAAACCCAAGTACGTCTGGAAAAGTCATCAATGAAAGTTAAGAAATACTTGCACCCATAAAAAGAAGGAGAAGAAAGTGGACCACCCAAATCACCGTGAACAAGCTACAAAGGGCCTGAGGCATGCCAAGAGGCATGTTTTTCAAAACTGTCTCAATGATGGTTTCCAAGAACAAAACCAACAAAAACACCATCGCTGCATGAAACAAGAGGAAGACCAGTCACCATCTGTTGATTACATAGTTGTTGCAATGAGCGATAGTTTAGATGACCAAACCACTCATGCCAAAGTTTGCTCAAGTCATCGCTATGAGCAGCGAAAACTGATGAAAAAGATGATGACCCAAAGTTTTCAAACTTGTACAACCTGGTAATATCATCAACAATTCCAGTTGCAAGAATATGCTTAGGATCTTTTAGATCCTTGATTGCAACTTGGTGAGGTGAAAACTCTACAGTTTTACCTTCACCTGAATGAGTGATTTGATATACTGATAGAAGGTTACAAGAAAGACTTGGAAAACATAATACAACATTGAAATGGCCATTTTCTACTTGAATTGTTCCAGATCCTTCAAATTGAAAGATCTATCATCACCAACAAATATTTTCTTGGTGTTACATTCATTTAGAGAAGAAAATATGTATCTATCCTTAGCCATATGATAATATACTCTAGAATTAATAAGCCACTAATTAGAAGTAGAAGTAGAAGTTGTATTGAAGGAGAAACCATAAGCTGAAAGTGCATGTCCATGAGAAGAAGAATAATAAGTAGAATCAATACTGATGTTGTGCTTCTTCATCACTACTTCTAAATCTACCATCTTATTGAAACATTTGGACTCATCATGACCATCTTTATCACAAAATTTGCAATGTTTGTCATTCTTCTTGTTTTTGTATTTTTCTCCTTTGTCTCCATTAGGAGTGGAAGCTATCTAAGTGGGTTTGGAACCCTTATATTTCTTGTTGTTGTGGCGAGGATTCTTCTTCTTGTGATTCTTGGGTTTATCTTTCTGATGGACAACTAAGGCTTTGTTGGAGGTACCTGTAGTGCTGATCAATCCAAGTTGTACTATCTTATATTGCTCTCTAATCAAAGCATCAAAAAATTTATCAAGACTGGGTTTTTGATAAGTTGTCCCTAGAGCCTCTTGCATGGCATAAAAGGTAGATACAAACACAAAATATGCACTACCTAGTTTAGAAAGAATAAGACAGATGCAATGATCTTCGTCTATCTTTATCTTACATTCTTCACATAAAGTTCTAAGTGTTTTAAACTTAGATAGATAGTATTCAATGCAAGAAAAATCACTTGGACTTAAAGTTAGTACTTGATTTTCTAACTATTGTGCTCGAATAATATTGTGTTTACCAAACACAGATTCAATCTTTTCCCAAGATTCTTTGGGTTTATCAATTGATTGAAGGTCGAACCTTAAATCAGGAGAGATGAACATTCCAATTAATCCACGTGCTTCATGATTCCAATATGCAGATAATATGGATTTAAAAATTGAAACTGGTGATTTGAATGGAAATATCTCGAAAATTTGTGCGGTTTAAAAAACAAACGACACTTAAAACGGATTTCAGATGTGAGAGTTATGCCCTTTTAAAAAAAGACAAACGGTAACCAAAGGACCATGTGGTGGTGTAAGTTTCTTTATGAAGTGACCCACTTTTATAAAGAGAAGTGGGGATCACTTTTACAATGAAGTTACTTCATGCAAAAAAAATAACTCTAAAATAAAATATTAAAGCTACTTATAGTGATTCACTTTTATACTTGAAGTGAAATACACTTTACAATTTTAGCATGAACTTTTTCAAAAAAAGTAACAAAAGAGAGACTTGAACTCAAGACCTCTTACTTAATAAGGAGAATTTTAACCAAATGGGATAGCAAAACATATTTTATTGTTTTGCAAGAGGATTGGGGGTGTTGTTGTTGTGGCAGCGGCGGTGGTGGTGGCGGTTGTGGAAGATGACCTTGGAGAGCATGCTAAAAAAAAGCTCTTTTCACACAAGAAAAAAATTCCACTTCTCGATGACAACAAGGGTTAGATATCAGTTATCTTACCCAAAATATCCACATTTTCCTATCTTTTTTTGATTTTGATCAGAGTGGATATCAATGGCCACCCATCTTTTCCAACTCGCTAAAAACAATTTTCTGGCAATTTTGGTAATTTACTATTTTTAGCAGTTTTTAACTTTCGGGGCCATTTTGAGGCCCTAAACGATGTTTTTGGGAAAATGGGGAGATTTAAAGAAGTTCCTTCGATATTTCCTCCAAAATGAATCTCCTCGACGATACCTTTCCAATGGTCTATCGTGCGCCTAAAACGAAGATCGTATGCAAAAATTATGACCCCGAGAAGTTGATGTACTAACTTACCCAAACGGGTCCCACATGAATTTTGGGGCTTCATCTCCTAGGGTTTGATTTTTGGATGTCTAGGGTTTTTGACATTCTTGTTTATTGTAAAAAGGCCTTCAGAGCCTCATTGTAATCATATTATTGTGAATGCGATTAGCCGTCACATCTCTTCTCAGAGATAAACTGCCACCATTCTAGCGAGTCTTTCACTCTGTATTTTTACAGTCTCTATACATTTATTTCATTAATAGAAATTGTGTATTACTGTATATCTGTGAATCTTGTTATATTTATGATATACATTTTTTATATTTTTGTCTCTCTTGAAATATCTCTGAATATTTTCATGTTATATCTCCGCTCTCATTTCGTGCCGAAAATAATCTGAATCAATGGTATTAGAGCAGGCTGCTCTTCATCATTTTTTTCAGTGCATGCCCCCATCGAGGTATGAGTATGGAAAGTTGGGTCTCACGCTTGTCTCTCTTGAATACAATCTCTCTCTCACACCCAAGAAACCCTCAATGGCAGAAGAAAAGAAAAACAATGGAGCAGACGATCCTATAAATTTGTTTCTTGAGCAAGCTCTCACGTGACAAAGGGACGAAAGGATGGAGAATTTTTCCCACATCCTTCAATGCATGCCGATAGAAATAGGCGCATATTCATCAAACAACCACTTTGGAATAACCTCTCATTTCAAGGTACATGTTAATTTTTATATTCCCGTATTTGAAGGTCAGATAGATGCAGATGCCCTAGACAAATGGTTAAATCTGTTAAAAGGTTATTTCTCTGTTCATAATTTTTCTGGTAGGGAAAGGATCACCTTCACACTCCTTAAAGCTCTCCCCCATGTCAAACATTGGTGGGAAACTTACTGGGAGCAAATTTCCATAGAGGAGTCTGGAATATATGGGGTTGAGCCCACTTGGGATTTTTTTATGGATGTGGTAAAGGAACAATATTACCCTATTGGAAACTATGAGAACCAGTACATGAGATGGACCATACTACGATAAGAGAGAGGCCAAGCAGTTCCAGATTTCACCAATCCCTTCCAGATTTCACCAATCCCTTCCATACCTTGCGCACCAAGATAGGTATCAAAGAATCCGAATGACATTTGGTTCTGAAATACCATGGGGCTCTACACAGATACATCCAAACTTAAATGGATTTTTTGGACATCTCATCACTCACTGCTACTTATCGATATGCTGTTAAAATCGAGCATAAATTTAAGCACCAGAACAAATGAGAGTTCGGGTCTGCAAATCCACAAAAACCAAAGTATGACAAAGATGGCCCTAACAAACAGTCTCCCGAAAACCAGTCCAAGCCACAGGAAAAGAAGGGTCACGGGAAGACAAAGAAGGACACCAGAAAATGGTTCTATTTCCACAAAATCCCTTGGCACAACACCGATGAATGTCACTCATAACATTCATTGGTGGTTGAGATCAAGACAAGGAGACGAACGTTGATTTAGAATATGATTATGAAAATACTGGTAAAAGACAAATCATCAACGCAGACCCCACTGCTATTGTCGCGACCGCAACAATTCAACCAGAAGAACCAACAAATCTAGAAGAGAGGGAGCTCCTTTTTCATTCACAGATGTGGGTGAAGGGGACCCCATTGCATTTTATTGTTGATAGCAGAAGCCAGAAGAACCTCATCTCAGCAGAGGTCATCAAACAATTGGGATTGTCGACAACACCACACCCACAACCATACAACATCGGGTGGGTTTTCCAAGGACAAGATTTTTATGTCAGCTAGCAGTGCCAATTGTCATACGACATCCAACCCTTCAAGGATGAGGTACTATGTGATGTTTCCCCATTGGATGTCTGTGATTTTCTCTTGGGCCAACCATATATGTGAAGACACCATGTTTTTTATGAGTCTCGACCCCATAGTGTCATTTTTTCTCTATGGGGTCATATCTACAGAATACCAGAGGTAGTACTGACTATTGTTCCACCTAAACAGTGTCACAAGGTAGTATCTCATACTGCAAAATTCATCTTCTTCACAATCTGTTCAAAAGGGGAACAAAAGGACACTGCAACCACTACAACCTTGCCCCAAGCACCTTCTGTCCAACAGAAGCAGGTCGACAAGGTTGCAGCAAAGCGCAAATATTCCTTCTGCACACCATCCTCTCATGTAGCTCGACTTGTTGAACATCCTCAACCTCAACATGTTCGTGATAGACTTCCACAAACTGAGCAACGCGACGTCTCCAACAAGGCAAGTAGCTCACCAAGATTCAGATTCAACAAACGTTTTTTCCTCTCCCCTGGGCACTCAACACAATGGATACCATTTCTTCCTAAGGAGGGAGGATTGATCCAGGTGGATATCGGTGGCCACCTACCTTTTCCAACTGGCTCAAAACAATTTTCTGGCAATTTTGGTAATTTACTATTTTTAGCAGTTTTTAACTTCCGGGGCCATTTTGAGGCCCTAAATGATGTTTTTGGGAAAACAGGGAAAAATATGGAAGTTTCCTTGATATTACCTCCAAAATGAATCTCCTCGACGATACCTTTGCAACGGGCTATCATGCGCCTAAAAGAAAGATCGTATGCAAAAGTTACGACCCCGAGAAGGTGATGTACTAACTTACCCAGACGGGACCCACATGACTTTTGACACTTCTTCTCCTAGGGTTAGGTTTTTGGATGTCTAGGGTTTTTGGAATTCTTGTTTATTGTAAAAAGGTCTTCAGATCCTCATTGTAATCATCTTCTTGTGAATGTAAGTAGCCATCACATCTCTTCTTAGAGATAAGCTGCCACTATTCTAGTGAGTCTTTCACTCTATATTTTTATAGTCTTTGTACATTTCTTTCATTAATATAAATCGTGTATTATTGTATATCTTTGACTCTTGTTATATTTCTGATATATCTTTGTTATATTTTTGTCTCTCTTGCAATATCTCTGAATATTTCTGTGATATATCTCTGCTCTCATTTCGTGCCGAAAATAATCCGGATCAAATTTGTTGAGATCGCACAGGGTGCGGGGCAAAGAGAATATGCATATATAAAAGAGTAGCAACCCATAAAAAAATAATATCAAACCGAAATAAAACCAAAATAATAGTTTGCAAAAATTTAAAAAATGCGTGTTGAGGATTTATACCTTCGGATCTGACTCTAATGGTCGTAGCTTGGGAAAACAATTTTTTTTTCGAGTGAAACGAAAAGTGTTCCTGACTAAAACGAGTGCTCCAGATGCAATGGAATAGTCCTCTCGACCCATAAATGTATGGAAATGACATAAAATGGAGATGAGGCAACTCGGCTTCACGATCTCGATCTACAACATGAGGGGGTCTTCAAACATGCTCTGATACCATGTTCGACAACATAGGTATTCCAAGAGAGGAGGAACACCTTCAGTAACCACTCAGATAACCAGATCAAATATCAACACACCGATGTTTTCACGTGGTAAAAATTCTATGGGGAAACAACCATGGCCCCATCTAACATGACAACTTGGATAAGTTTATTAATGCAAAAGAAAAATATTACAGAGAGATTTTACAAGAGAGTTTCTCACAATCGATCATCGGAAAATGACCCTCCATTCTCTTTAAATAGATATCATGGACCAATCGGGTGTTAAGCCACATATCAATGGCTGATAAGATCATGGAGAGTATGAACAATCAGATCACTCTATGTCGGGAACATATCATGACTGTTGGATTTCCTAACTACAAATGCATACTAAAGAAACACACTAGGAAACACACTTTTACCTAACGAGACATTAGACCAAGTAGATCTTAACTAACTCCTAAGTATCTAAATATCCTTACATTTTTCTCCTGGAGGCCAACGTTGCCCTAAGAAGGCCTAACGTCACCCTAAAATGGCATGGCATCATCTTTACAGCTTGATTTAGGGTTTTATTATGACATTTAATGTAAAAAATGGATATTACATGTACCTGGCCATGCCGACCTTTTTGACCTAATTCTGGTCATTGATATTGTATAAATAAGGGTTTTATCCCTTGTATTATTCATCATCTTTCACTCACATTTAGTGATGTCTGAAATTTTCACCCTATCCAGGGTTACTAGGATGAAATTTTAGGCGCACTTGTTGAAGGAGGCTAAATTTGGAGTATTTTTGGTAGTTTTCTTGGTGGAAGTGTTCAACTAGGGTTTTGTTTGATGATTCTTGATGTATGTAAGTAATATTTCTCCAGTTCTTCTTAATTGAATGGTTATGGTTATGTTTATCTTTCATTTACATTAAGATTATGAAATTTCTTGTTTAAAACCCTAGGAGGCCTAGCACATGTTATTCTCCTAGTTTTAAAATCCTTCACCTACTAGATGTTGTCAAGAAGTCGATTTTGTTGAAGCCTTTGCTAGGGCCTTGCGATTGCAACTCCCAAGTATTTATTGCTTCATCTTAGTCATTTTTTGATTCATCATTGACTTAAAGAGGGAGGAAAATATACTAAGGCCTAGGGTTACCTACACCTTAGTAGCTAGTTTCCCCTAGGGTTTGATAGTTGAAGCCTTGGGTTACCAACACTCCAACTATTAATCTCTCTTGTATTTGACTCTCCTACTATCATAATTTTCCTTCAACATTTGCTGCCACATCATTGACTCCATTTTCTCTAAAATCACTAGTCTAAGACTTCTTATTGAGAAATTGATCAAAACAACCATCAAAACCTACACCTTGAGCTTCCTACTAACCATTTATAACATTAGAATAGACTAACCTACTAATTTTATTGTTTTTGTTACTAAAGTAAGCTACAACCATATTTTGCAGCATTAAAATCTTTTAAAAGCAATTGAAAAATTTGATTAATGCATTTCCTTAATTGCTTCTGATGAATGCTAGTATTATGATGTTAATGATTGAGTATTCTTGGTCATTTTGAAGTTTTTGTAAAGAATTTAGTGTGAAGTATTGTCTTATAAATATTTCTACCATACATTTCTGTTTACCTCATCATTATATCATCCAATTTATTTTATGGAGAAAGTTTGTGGTTTATGAAGTGCTAACGACAAGTTGTACTTGCAAAATATATAGTTTCTTGTTGATTTGTTATGGGCAGGTACATCTTGATATATTATCATTTCATTGGTTATAAACCCAGGACTTTCTGATTAGTGGTGACTTGTGATAGGGGACCTTTTAATAGCCATCTTGACCTTGCCTTCTCAAACTGCTAGGTCATCGAGGATGTCTCCTCTAGGACTTCAACCCTAAATAGAAAGAGGAATCTTATTGAGGTGACAATGATAGGATAACCTCAAGTTACACCAATTTGCTTTCCCTTTACCTTTCCTTTGATCACAGTACAAATTTTGCGATAACATTTTGGCGTTGTTACCAGGGAACATTGAGTCAATTTTCCTCAATGACACATTTTTGGTAAGCCTTATACTCAAAAGTCTTTACTTTACGAATCTTACTTGATGACTCCACTGAGGGTGATCCCCTCATTCCTTTGATAATTTCAAAAAAATTATCTGGTGACTTCACAAATGACGACCCATAGTAGACGTCAGTACACACTGTCTTCTATTGTTGTAATCCCTATTACCCCTGTAAATCCTATTACCACTATGATTCCTCCTAAATGGTCTCACAAAGAACTCTTTGTCTCTTTGTATTTAGCTAACACCCAAGGAGGATTACATGATCTACCCAAGAAGGCTAAGTCTTGGATGCTCGAGTTTTTAGGAGAGGATGGATCCTATGGTAACTCACATTGGACTAAGTTTTGTGAAGGGTTTGAATTTCACCAATCTGGACAGGAACACCCTGATGTCTTTATGAGGCTCTTTTCAAGCTCACTCATTGGAACTTCCAGAAAATTGATTAACACTCAACCAAGTGGGAGCTTCAAAACCCCCGAGGACCTATAATGAGCTTTCAAAAAGACGTGGTGTAAAGAAGAACGTATAGATTTCTTCTACTCTCAATACCTCAAAATTTGCAAAGGAACCAATGAAAGCATTAGGGATTTCAATGATAGGTTCAATTTTCTCCTTAGCAATATCCAACCCAACTTTCACCCCAAAAGTACTATTCTCCACCATTACTGAAACTCCTTAGAGGGAACTTTGCAGTCCACCCTCTAGCATCGATTACTCTCAAACTTGGAAGAAGCACAAGAGGGTGCTTGCCAAATGGAGGAAAACCTTAGGTTCAATGATTCCATCCATCAGATTAACCTCTTGAACAACAATGACTTTTGGGAACCAAATGACGATAGCATGATAGAACCAGATCCTAATCTCCCAGAAATCCTTGAGGTAGAATATAGTGCTTACCCAATAAAATGGAGCACATGCATCAAAAATATGGAAGTTTCTTCCTTTATTTCCCAAGAAAATGAATCTCCTGAGGACATGGAACCCACTCAAGACATGTTTGGAACACTCGAGGATGAAAGTGTTGAATACTCCCTACCTCAAATTTATGAGGATGAAATTATTGAAGAGGAATCTCCTTTTTTCTACCAAGTAGGAAGCATGGGAACAAAATATGGGGAAACTTCACCTTTTTATGTTACCCTCCAAGTGAAAGACTCTCTCCTCTATAAATGTGTTTTTGACCCAAATTCTCCTAGTAATATTATGATCGAAAGAGTCATGCACCAATTAGGTCTAAGAATATCACAACCAAACACACAAGAAGAATTTACATGGGGAATTATTAAGGGTCTAAGTGTTGATTTCCATGCTTTCCCCGATGCTCCTTTTACTATTGATGTATTAGTGATAGATGCTCCAAGAAATTGGGGGATCATACTCCGTAAGGACCTTGCAAAACACTTGACTGGAAGTTTCCAAAACCAAGGCTCCGAAGCTACCATACCTCACCCTGAAGGAGGATTCTTTACCCTTCATAAATAACCCATTATAGGATACCTGATTGAGACCCTTGGTGAACCAGATGATCAGCTCCAAGACACCTGAAGGAATGTGGAATTTGGAGTTTGACAGGTCCCATTCAAGTTCTGGCTCAGGGGTAGGTATTGTCTTGACAATCCCATTCAAGGAGACCTTCTATTATTCTAATTGGCTTGAATATCATTGTACAAACAACATTGCTAGATACAAAGATTTGATCCTAGGCCTCAACTTGGAAATCGATAAAGGTGTCACATGCCTAAGAGTGATAGGGGACTCAGACCTAATAGTGTCACAAGTGTTACTAGTCTTTGTTGCTAAGAATGAGAGACTAAAAAAGTACCATGACTTTGCGCGATCCATTGAAAAATGTTTTGAAATAGTGAAAATCAAAGTAGTTCCTCGAGAAGAAAACTATGTGGCAGATGCCCTAGCTGTCTCCGCTTCCACCTTACAACCTTGTTATGTCCCACTCCAAAACCTTTTCAAAATGGAAGTCTTGTTTAGACCTTCGATCCCTAATAAATTGGAACATTGCAAAGTCTTTGAAGATGATGACCATATCATTAGATTCATGGAAAATAATAGAGAATTCACCGATTCACAAGTAAGCTTCCTGGCTGATTCCATGGTCTTGGATGTGGTCGACCTCCAAAATAACACCTTTCCAAAAGGGTGTTCCCCTTTAGAACACCTCTTTGACAGACACAACATTTTCAAGGGAAATAAGGCCAACAAACTAATAGATGAAGCCCTAGAATTCAATATTGGCGTGAAGATGGATCCAAGGATGGTCAAAATAGGGAAAGGAACTAATGAAAAGGAAAGGATGGAAATTCTAGATCTCATAAGAGAATTAAAGGATACCTTCTCTTGGAATTATGATGAACTAAAGGCTTACAGGGGTGATGTCATCCAACATGATATACCTTTGACAGAAGTAGCCAAACCTTTCCGACAAAATCTAAGACATATCAACCCAAAATTAGAAAACCATATACAAAAGGAACTCCAAAATATGGTTGATGTTGGCATCATAGCTCCCATTAGATACTCGTCTTGGATGCCAAATTTGGTAGTTGTCCGAAAGAAAAGCGGTGATATCCTCTTGTGTGTGGATTTTCGAAACCTTAACCAACTATCCTTGAAGTACAACTATCCCCTCCCAAATATGGAACATTTGTTACAAATGGTTATAGGGGTAGGGATGATGTCCATGTTGGATGGATTTTCTGGATACAACCAAGTCTTTCTCAAAAGAGAAGATCAACTTAAAACGACATTTACCACACCATGGGGAACATTTATGTATTTGAGAATGTCATTTGTTCTTATGAATGTCGGTGCTACCTTTCAAAGAAAAATGGATTTTTCCTTTAGGGATCTCATTCAGAAAATCACAGAGATTTACCAAGATGATCTCATAGTCGTATCAAAGGAGAGGAAAGACCACATATCACACCTCAGAATTGTTTTTGAGCGGTGTAGGAAATATGGTATCTTCTTGAACCCTAAGAAATTTGTCTTCGGGATAGATAAAGGGAAACTTTTGGGTCACATAGCCTTGGAAGGGGGGATTTACATAGACCCTGAGAGGGTCTAGTCTATTAAATATGTACGTTCCCCAGCCAACAAGAAGTCCCTACAATCATTTTTTCATAAAAATAAATTTCATTCAAAGATTTGTCCCAAACTTTTCTAAAAGGATAAAACCCATGAGCGCTTTAATAAATAAGGATATGGTGTTTATATGGGATGATAAATCCATTAAATCTTTTGAAGACATAAAATATGCTATCTTCCAAGCCCCAGTCTTGATCAGTCCTCACTATTCATGAGATTTCATAATATTAACTTTTTCCTCCTAGGACACCATTGCAGGTGTCTTGCTAAAAAAGGATGCTAATGACTATGAAAACCCTATATCCTTCATGAGAAAATTCCTTAGGGATTCACATACGAATTATTCTATTACTGAGAAACAAGTATATGCCTTAGTGAAATCCCTTAATCACTTTAGAAACTACATAGGTTATAACAAAATCAAGGCTTATGTCTCTTACCCGACAGTGAAGGATGTTTTATCGCAACAATATTGTATGGGTACTAGGGGAAAGTGGGTCTCCAAAATCCAAGAGTATAACTTAGAGATAAAACCCACTAAGATTATAAAGGGACAAGGTCTGGCCCAAATGATGACTGAGAGAAACCAAGAGGCCATACAAATGGGAGAAAGTGAACAAATAAATGTGGTAGTCAGTGAATTAGAACATGATGAATGGTGCTCCAATATAATATACTACCTTAAGAATTTATCGTGCCCAAATTACCTAGTGGACTAAAAAAGAAGGGCTTTGATACTTAGATCTATGAAATACTGTTTGACCGAGAATGGCCTTGGTTGGAAATATCTTGACGAAGTTATCCTTAGATGTGTCAATCAAGAAGAAGTTGATAAACTGTTGAAGGAATTACACTTTGGACTTTGTTTTGGAAATTTCGCAGCTCGTACTACTGCCCACAAGATCCTAAGAGCTGGATACTATTGGCCAACATTATTTTCTTATACTCACCGATATGTCTGATCTTTCCAACCTTTCCAATACTTTACTAGTAAACCAAAACTCCCGGCACAACATCTAAAACCCGTAGTAGTAGAAGCTCCTTTTCAATAGTGGGGGTTGGATTTCATTTAGGAATTTAAATACAATTCAGGTAATGCCTACCAGTGGATTTTAACAACCACAAAGTATTTTACTAGGTGGGTAGAGTCTATTCCCACAAATAAAGCCACTTAGGAGGTATTCATGAAATTTTTGGAGGAAAGAATAATAACTAGGTTTGGTGTCCCATCCAAGATTACCACATACAATGCTAAGGCTTTCAGTTCTCATGCATTAGCAGAATTCTGTTTCAAGTGCGACATTGTTCTATCCCATTCCTCCAACTTTTATCCACATGGAAACATATTAGCATAATCTAGCAATAAGAACCTTATGAACATCATCGAGAAGGTTGTGGGGTAAAAAAAGAGGTATTGGGATAGAAAACTTAAGTATGCGTGATGGGCAGATCGAATAACAACCAAGACCTCAATAGGAAGGACCCATTTTGAGCTAGTGTATGGGTTAGAAGCAAAAATTCCTATGAACCTCCAAATCCCCATCCTCCGTTTTTCTCAACAATACACTATCGATGGAGAAGCAATCCAAGGGTGAATTAACCAGTTAATAGAGTTGGATGAATCTAGAAGGACCGCTCTGAGCCAAATGTCAAGAAACCAAGAAAAGATCAAGAACACCTTCGCAAGACAAAGGAGAGAGATTTTTCCGAAGGATATCTAGTGTTTTTATGGGATAAAAGAAGGGAGAAACCTGGTATGCACAAGAAGTTGGATGGACTATGGACAGGTCCTTACAATATCATGATTCCTATAGGAACAAACTATTTTAATCTAGGGACCATGGATGGATAAGCTTTGAAGTTACCAGTGAACGCTATACATATCAAGCGTTAAAACCCGCCAACAACATGAAAAGTAAGTACATGTAACTAGGTAGGCATTTGCATTCATTGTATATACCATTTTCATTTCTTGCTAGAATAGTTTGTATTTCCATTTGTATATATGCTTGCTTTCATTTATGTACTATATATATATGAGTCGGGGGTGATATCACCACCCCAAATGATTACTAATAGTCTTATGTTGAGATCAAGTAGGTCACAGGTTATGCCAGATATGTTGAGGTTCTCATGCGCTCTACGGTGAGCACATGTCCCCGAGTTGGAGCCAGATGTTATCCCCTAGCCTAGGGATAACTAAGAAGATTATGTCTCGAGGCCCACAGGTCCTAGAAATGGAGTACTAAGAGCCAGAACGACTTGATCTTGGCCTTGGAGGGCCCATCGTTTTCTTCTTCAATGTCTCCACCTTGTCAACAAAAACAACATCCATCCCATCGGCCTGGTCCTTCAGAAGAAATGGGTCTTACTCCAAGAAGTAATGTGTCCAGGTATCATGGTATGTGTCACTCAGATTCTCAAAAAATTTGAATATGTGCATTTAATTATTTTTACTTCTAATGTGTGCTTGGACCTTATGCCTTTCCACTTGACCACACCTGGGGGGAATGACATGATGCCCTAGTAAGATGGTTCCCATAGGTTTTGAGTTTCCACTGGGGGGGTTCATGAAAGGTCATTGTTCGTTCCCATAATCCTTATCACTTTTCATCTTTTCCCCCCTCATCCATCCCATACACTGGTTCGGGCATTGGGTTTTCCAAACTAGCAAAGGGTTGTAACTTACCTTGTGGGAAGAAGGGGCCAAATTCCAAGAGGTTAAAAGTAGCTAGAAAAAGATAAGATCCAAAAGAATGAAACCTTCAGATGGTTCTCCCAGGAATCCCCGAGAAAGCAATAAAAGGCTTCTCATCAAGAAACAGAGGGACCCATAAAATAATAAAATCAAGACCTAGTTGGAGGATAGGGGGCCTCATCATGAGCCAACCTATTAGGTCCATGGAAATGTAGCAGTATGACACTACCATTCATCTAGTCACCACACCAGGGTAGTGGCTCTTGGTGGCATAGACAAGAGAATGGGGGTCTCATCACGAGCCAGGCTTCTCATTTCCATGAAATGATTGTCGGTAACATTGTCACCAGTGGTCACCACGCCATGGCAATGTCCCCTAACTAGTCTCTTGAAAGAAAAAGAAATAAGAATAAAAGATAAAAGACATGAATGGGCTTGGAAACATTTGCATCTATAACAAGGTGCAACTCACCCTCTTCAGAAGCACCCACAGGTAAGTTATACATTTCACTGGTATCACTGCACCCATTGCCCATACATCCCTTACCACCTTTTACACTTACATGGCCTGGATTTGTCTTCATCCGGATACATACCACATCCAATGAGCACTAGCCCAATAGTATATCCTAGTGTCCCCTCCAAAACTAGCTTGTAGAATAGCATAATGTCTTTGAGCACTTTTTTGGGAAAGGGGGTTTCATGCACATGTTTAAATAACTTAATTATTAGATGTGATTGACATTGCTATGATCCATGTGACTTATGAGCCCATGGAGGGAGTACTTGTTGATGATTGTAGGGCCAAACTCGATGGACATGTACACATTTGGAGATGATTATTTCAGACCTTCATAGGGATAAAATACCACTAGATGGATGTTGAGAGCCCAACCAGGGGCATAGATAGATCAAGGGTTTGCACCAGATAGAGAGAAGGATGTTCCATGAGGGATATCCTAGCAGGACTAGACCTAGGGTGGTCTTTCCCTTCTCATGATGATGTAGGCCTTGGAAGGCCCATGAAGTCACCCATGTGACCCATGATGTCACCCAACGTTTTGGACACCTTCGAGGCAGTTGTGTGTCAAGTGGCACGTGTGGCAGGATCTAGAGCCCCCAAAAGGCCTAATGTTTTTCTCCTGGAGGAAAACGTTCCCCTAAGAAGGAATAACTTCACCCTAAAAGGGAATGAAATCATCTTTACAACTTGATTTAGGGTTTTATTATGACATTTAATGTAAAAATTGGATATTACATGTAACTGGCCATGTCAGCCTTTTTGACATAATTCTGGTCATTGATATTGTATAAATAAGGGTTTTATCCCTTGTATTATTCATCATCTTTCACTCACACTTAGTGAGGTCTGAAATTTGCGCCCTATATAGGGTTACTTGGCTGAAATTTTAGGTGCACTTGTTGAAGGAGGCTAAATTTGGAGTATTTTTGGAAATTTTCTTGGTGGAAGTGTTCAACTAGGGTTTTGCTTGATGATTCTTGATGTATGTAAGTAAGATTTCTGCAATTATTCTTAATTGAATGGTTATGCTTATGTTTATATTTCATTTACATTAAGATTACAAAATTTCTTGTTTAAAACCCTAGGAAGCCTATCACATGTTATTTTCCTAGCTTTAAAAGCCTTCACCTAGTAGATTTGGTTAAGAATTCAATTTTCTTGAAGCCTTTGCTAGGGCCTTTCCATTGCAACACCCTAGTATTTATTTCTGC
>ML819528.1:14501-27293 GCA_009831015.1 Picea engelmannii
TGAGTTGGCACATACATGAGGTGTATAGTTGATGATGTTGGTACATATTGATGAGTCATAGTTGATGAGTAGTTGACACATGATTGGTACATACTTGGTACATGTTTGGATGCACTTGTTTATGGTACAGATTGATTACATGTTGTTTGGTACAGGTTGGTGCATGGTGGATGCACTTGTTTATTGTACAGGTTGATTACAGGTTGTTTGGTACAAGTTGGTGCATGGTTGATGCACTTGTTTATGGTACATGTTGATTACAGGTTGAGGTACAGGTTGATTAATGCATGGTTCAGATTTATTGGTACAGGTTTACAACGATATATCTCACAGTGATAGTGTGACAGTGGTTCCATCATTCTACTTCTACTTCAGGGTGGCAAGACGGGGCAAGGATAGGTGGTTGTAGCCGCCTTCCGGTTGTAGCCGAAGAACATAGGGGGTTGTAGCCTCCTTCTGGTTGTAGCTAGAGAATTAGGGAGTTGGAGCTTCCCTCAGGTTGTATCCTGAGAAACTAGGGGGTTGGAGCCTCCTTCGAGTTGCAGCTGGAAAACAAAGGAAGTTGGTGCTTCCAATGAATGTAATTCTTCAAGAAATATAAGAAAAAGCATTCGATGGTTTTCTCCCGATTTGGGTTTCCAAGTAAAACACTAGTGTACTGTGTATGTGTATGATTGTTCATTTGTTCATAGCTTATTTACTCTGTAGTTATTGGATGATAATGCTACATTGATATAACACTTGGATTATATGGTTAAAAATGATTAAATTTCTTTATTACTGATTCACCCCCCTTCTCACTAATCCAATAATAGAAAATTTAGTTTGCTCCATAGTCATACTTTCATTAGCATACTTTAGAAACCATTGATGTTGTTTGTAGTGGTTGGGTTGGGGGTCGGGTCAAACCAATAATAAAGAGGGGATTTGTCATTCCGTTCAGACATTGTCATTCCTTTATTCCATTTTTTTAGAAGAATGGATTGATTCAATTTGCAACAGATTCCAATAAAGAACATGCACATTTGTCAAACCTTTAGACTACCTCGAGTGTGTGTCTAGCTCTCTTTTCTTCCATACACCCAACTTCAAATTATAACATCTGATAGGCTAATCTATGTGGTTGAGGGATATTTTCATAGGATTGGGTTGGGTTTGATGTTTGTGAAATGAATAAGATATTTTCGATGTGTATATGTTTAAGGAATATGAAATCATGCCTTGTTATGTTCACTTGGAACATATGTAACAAAGACAACTTATTCTTTAATTATACCAAATTTAATACTACTCATTTGAAAACCTTTTCATTTTCAAACTTGAATAAAAAGATTGCATTTAAAAACCTTTTCATTTTCAAACTTAAATAGGAAAATTGCAATTGAGATGCTCATTGATCACATTTGTATTATTATAAGAAGCAAGAAGGAACACTTCACTTCTAACCATGCCAATACATTACATTGGTCTTGGTATTATGCTTTAAACATACCAAATTCAACACAATCCACACAAAGCTTTTTCCACTTTCAAAGTTGGGTAGAAAGATCACAAAGCCTTTTCATTTTCAAAGTTGGGTAGAAAGATTGCAAGTGAGATTATTTAATGATCACATTTTTAAGAAATAAGGAGCATGCCACTTCTAACCATGTGAATACATTATAGTGGTTTGTAGTTAATTGAAGGATGGAAAGGGAGGAGATTATTATCAACCATTTGTAATTTTTTAAAACTTATGCTTGTGTTATAACTTTTTAATTATATTAATTAAATAAAATATAAAACAATATAATATATATTAAAAAAAAATCACAATCTTTATGATCCAGAATCGGATCCAGAAGCCTGACAGGGCTTAAAAATGCTCAAAAATGAAAGTGCTCAGAATCTGAGGAAACCAACACCATTGCGTCTGTCTCGTCTTCCTGATTCTGGAGGTATATTTACTTCGTCAAATGGGCTCCATATGAGCAAGATATCGCGTTCTGTCCGAAAAGCCAAACAGACAAAAAAAGGGGATGACTGTACAGTTCGTACAGTGCCACGTGGCATGCTGACTGTACAGGTTGTATGGTCTGTATAGATGATGTGGTAGCTCCAAGAGGTGACACGTGGCAGGCTAATTTGGCATACGGGAAGACAGTTGGGCCAATCCATGGGTGACACGTGTCACCACTATAAGGGTAACACGTGGCATGGATGACGTCAGCAGGTACAGTGGCAGGCTGACAGGGCAGTACGAAATTTGATGCATGGCAGGTGACGTGGATGAATCAACGATCGACATTTGGCATATATTGGTTGGTTGTTAAGGTGCCACGTGGTCTAGTCATGGGCTACCACGTGGCACCCTATGGTTGGTTTATGGTTTTTGTGTAAAATTTTATGCCATGCACGGGAGTCGAACCCCCTACCTCCCATAGTGTATGGACTGGAAAGGGCCGAGCTAGCCAGCCCACCCTCGTTTGGTTCTTATTTAACATATGGCAAAAATAGTATTTATTTTTGGTTAAGGTTTAAAATGGCAGGGGAAAGGGCCGGGGCTTAGCCCCAGCCCTCGGCACAAAACACACGACCATGTAACCACGAGTGCAGACGAGCAGAGGTGTGGATAGGGTCTAGCCCCCGGTTCACGGGCGGATCCCACAGGATTGGGGTTTTACCACCAAAAATGGTGCACGATTATATAATTGTTGGCCCGTGGACCTATGCAAACGCCACTGAACCAGGAGCTAACGCGGGGAAAGGGGCCAACGCATAGCCCAAGGGGCTAGCGCTCAGCCATATGGCCCATATGACCGCAAAAAGGGGGCGCACTCCCAGGCCTCGGGAGATAATTCCCAAATTCATTTAAAAAAGTGGATTTTTTGTATAGTTTTTTATTTTTAAAAGATTATATGCCTGTTATTAGTTGATTTTCTTCGTTTTTGGGAGATATTGGGCATTTTTGGAGCCCAAATTTTGGGAGGAAGTTGGGGATGGATAACCAACTTCAGATCTATATAAACTAGGCCTGTTTGAGGCCATGGAGGACAGTCAGAGTAGATTTATGCTGAAGAGAAGCCAAGCCAAAGCCATTTTTATGCAAGGTAGCTATTGAGGAGCAGATGTTGTCGGGCCATTTCTGGGAGCTCCGGACGTCCGTTTTGCGTACCGTTTTCCTTGTAGGGTTCTAGAGATCTGGAAGAACATGACCAAATCAGGCTTGTAGCCAATTGGCACTGTACCAATGTACTTTTGATATTTTGAACAGAAATAAAGAAGCCTCCCCCAAAGAGACAAAGGCCCAGAGACGTAGGCAAAGTTGTGTCGAACTCCGTTATCAATCTGCGTGTTATGGTTTGTTGTCTATTATTTTATTTTAGATCTGCAAATGTGAATATGGCTGTCATAATTCCTCTTCTTTCCTCATTCTTTCATTAAGTTTCTCAAATGGTTAATTAAGGCATGCAAAATTAAAACTCAACCATAGTCATTAAAAGATCCTACGGATCAAGTGGTATCAGAGCTAGTTGACGTTTGGATTTGAGTTTTTCATGTTAACTAGGGAAAAGCTACAGCGTGGTGAAGGCGAGCTTGTTGCAGAGAATACATTAATTGGATTGAGAAAGAGAGCTTCTCACAGTGAGAAGATGGCATCGGAAGAAGGGGTTTCTCAAGATGAGAAAGAATTCTGGAAAACATTCCTTTCTATGTCGGAGATGGTGAGAGTTTTGTACGAGGATTACCTGGAACAGAAGAGACCAGTTTTGGGTGATTATTCAAAGGGAAAAAGTGAAGAGGAAGAGGACCATCCTCAGATTCCTCCTTCACCTCCATCAACACCTCCTTCTTCTCCTTCTTCTTTAAGTTCAAGTTCTAAATCTAATGGAAAGAAAAATGTTCATAAGAATAAAAGTGAAATGCCATTGTTAAAACTTGATGTAAAATTTGAGTTGCCCATATATGATGGTGAAGTAAATGCAGAAAAACTTGACAAATGGATCAGGTAGATGGAGGTATACTGCAATGTGCAATAGATCAAGGATGAGGCCACACAAATTAAGTTGGCATCTTTGAGACTTGCAGGTACAACTCTTATCTGGTGGCAAAGCAAGCTGGAAAAGGGAACACAACAAGTGGGTAATGTATTTCCATCATGGAAGAGTTTCATTTTGGCACTTAGGAAACAATTCTATCCTTTGGGTTATAAATAAAAAACATTAATTGAATGGCAATCTTTAAAACTAAGAAAAGGACAAATAGTGTAAGAATACACCGATGGATTTCGAAAAATGGCATTAATGTTAGACATCCCTTTGCAAACACAAGAAACTCTTATGAAGTATATAGGAGATTTACCTGTCCATATTAGAAACACTTTTTTCATGTTTGGACCCACTAACCTTGATGAGGTTTCTGTTCAAGCTACATGTATTGAAGCAAGGAAAGCAGGTGTGTTAGGGGAATCATCGTCTTCAAAGAAAGAGGACAAAAGGAAAAGGCATGGAAAGAATGAAAATGCAGTGACGAGGAAGGAAGGAAAGCCCTCTTGCAAGCATTGCAAGAAAGAGGGACATGATGAGGACAGATGTTGGCAGTTGCATCCTGAGAAGAGGCCAAAGTGGTTCAAATAAAAGAAGGGAACGCAAACAGTGGCAACGACATCAAAACCCACAGACTTGGGATCGGATTCAGGTGATGAGTCAAAGATTTCATTGGTTGGTATGACAAGTAAATTTGGTGAAGACATTGATTGTAGAAGAAAGTGGTTTCATATAAGGG
Source organism: Picea engelmannii (assembly GCA_009831015.1). Taxonomy (NCBI): domain Eukaryota; kingdom Viridiplantae; phylum Streptophyta; class Pinopsida; order Pinales; family Pinaceae; genus Picea; species Picea engelmannii. Next base: position 19,266 of record ML819528.1, read on the forward strand.
TAATCATGCGACACACTAAGATAGACACATTAATCGACAGCGGATCTCAATCTAATCTAATCTCAGAAGAATTGGTTAAGCAATTGGGGTTAAAAACACAATTACATCATAAGCCTTACACACTTAAATGGATAAGCAATCATCATCAAATGCACATAACAAAGCAGTGCACGATAAAATTTGCAATTTCATCTAAGTATGTGGACGAAGAACATGTGATGTAGTGTCGTTAAAAGAATGTGGAATGGTCTTAGGTAGTCCATACTTATATAATCATAAGGCAATATTCTACAGGACAAAGAATCAATATCAATTCACTAAAGCAGGTCAAGATTATGTGGTTCATGCTCATCATGTTAAAGCAAATAAAACACTTCAAACAATGGAACAATTAAAGAAGGAAGTGCAAGCAAACAACAAACCAATAATTGTTTCAAATGAAGTAATTGATCTTAAGCAAGAACAAGAAATGATTGTTGAATGGAAAATCAATCATAAGTTGCTTCAAGATAAGATCATCTCATGCAGATATTTCAAGTATATCAGCTCATTTGCAGTCGTCTTCTTGATGTTGTCATTAGTAATGTTTTGTACACGGATGATAGTGGCTTCAGTAAGATGTAACAGGGTTCAAATGGCTAACAATATACTGTCAGTTGTCATGATTATGTTACAGTTTATCTTGATGAGACAGGTGCACAGGACAGAGTTCAGAGACAAAGAACAAGCCGGGTGGCCTATCCCGAGCTTGTTGACTGGTCAGTAACCTTTTGGGGACCAAAAGATATTTTTGTGGGGAGGTGTGATCTGGAATCAGATCCAGAAGCCTGATAGGGCTGAAAAATGCTCAAAAATGAAAGTGCTCGGAATCCGATGAAACTAGCGCCATTGCGTTCGTCTCGTCTTCCTAATTCCGGCAGTATATTTACTTCGTCAAACGGGCTCTGTATGAGCAAGATATTGCATTATGTCCGAAAAGCCAAACAGGCAAAAAAAAGGGATGATTGTACAGTTCGTATAGTGCCACGTGGCATGCTGACTGTACAGGCCGTATGGTCTGTATAGATGATGTGGCAGCTCTAGGAGGTGACATATGGCAAGCTGATTTGGCATACGGGTAGACAGTTGGGCCAATCCATGGGTGACACATGTCACCACTGTAAGGGTGACACGTGGCACAAATGACGTTAGCAGGTACGATGGTAAACACATGGCAGGATGACAAGGCAGTACGGAATTTGATGCATGGCAGGTGACGTGGATGAATCAACGATCGACATTTGGCATATATTGGTTGGTTGTTGAGGTGCCACATGGCCCAGTCATGGGATGCCACGTGGCACCCTGTGGTTGGTTTATGGTTTTTGTGTAAAATTTTATGCCATGCAAGAGAATCGAACCCACGACCTCCCATAGTGTATGGATTGGCAGGGCCGAGATAGCCAACCCGCCCTTGTTTGGTTCTTATTTAACATATGGCAAAAATAGTATTTATTTTTTGTTAAGGTTTAAAACGACGGGGGAAAGGGCCAGGGCTTAGCCCCAGCCCTTGGCACAAAACACATGACCATGTAACCATGAGCGTGGACAAGCGGAGGTGTGGATAGGGTCCAAACCCCGGTTCACGGGTGGATCCCACAGGACCGGGGTTTTACCACCAAAAAGGGTGCGCGATTATATAACTATTGGCCCGTGGACCTATGCAAATGCCACTGAACCAGGAGCTAGCGTGGGGAAAGGGGCCAACGCATAGCCCGAGGGGCTAGCGCTCGGCCATATGGCCCATATGACTGCGAAAAGGGGGTGCACACCCAGGCCTCGGGGGCTAATGCCCAAATTCATTTAAAAAAGTGGATTTGTTGTATAGTTTTTTATTTTTAAAAGATTATATGCCTGTTATTAGTTGATTTTCTCCATTTTTGGGAGATATTGGGCATTTTGGGAGGAAGTTGGGGATGGATAACCAACTTCAGATCTATATAAACCAGGCCTGTTTGAGTCCATGGAGGACAGTTAGAGCATATTTATGCTGAAGAGAAGCCAAGCCAAAGCCATTTTTATGCAGGGAAGCTATTGAGGAGCAGACGTTGTCGGGCCATTTCTGGGAGCTCCGGACGTCCGTTTTGCGTGCCATTTTCCTTGCAAGGTTCTAGAGATATGGAAGAACATGACCAGATCAGTCTTGTAGCCAATTGGCACTGCAGTGATGTACTTTTGAGATTTTGAACTGAAATAAAGAAGCCTCCCCCACAGAGACAAAGGCCCGGAGACATAGGCAAAGTTGTGCCGAACTCCGTTATCAATCTGTGTGTTATGGTTTGTTGCCTATTATTTCATTTCAGATCTACAAATGTGAATATGGATGTCATAATTCCTCTTCTTTCCTCATTCTTTCATTAAGTTTCTCAAATGGTTAATTAACGCATGCAAAATTAAAACTCAACCATAGTCATTAAAAGATCCTACGGATCACTTTATGATAATTTTTTAAATTCATCAATTAAAAACATCTATTCACTAATTTTTAAATAGTTTTTAATTTATTATATGATATAATTTTTCCATTTTATTAAAAATTATAATATGACATAATTTTTAAATTTTATTAACTAAATAGATTTTTCTTGGATATAAAACACAATTAAAAAAAAAAAGATGAAATATTTTTTCAATTTTATTAACTAAACACAATTTTGATAAAACTGTAATATAAATTTTGTTAACAAAAACCATAACTTTCACCAATAAATCAAAATCAAAATAAATGCACATGAATTATGATAATGTTTTCATTGAGAATAGATTTGCTAACATCAACAAAAGTAGATACAAAGTCATAGCTAGCAGCACCACTAGAAGAGTCAGTTGAAGGAAACTTTACCACAAGTAATCATAGTGCAGTAGAGCATAATCTCATGGTATATGCGGTTAAGATATGTTGTAACAAACTATCTAATGGAATATGCACAACAATTTATAGATCTTATTGATATCATAGAGGTTTTTTGAGGGGTTTTTGTGGAATAGCTACAAGATCCAGAAATGGGCACAAGGAATGTGAGAAAGCAACCTCAATATGCAAAGATAGCAGATTGTCATGGAGACATTCTCAAAGATGAATCAAAGGAAAGATTCACAAGACTTCAAGCTCATGTTGCCAACATCTCCAGGAATGTGACAATTTTAATGACAAACCTAGAGGGAAAGTTTGGATCCTTTGAGGAGTGGGCCAACTATACTGTGGATTTTGGATCTCATGACCTTAGGTCATCTTTCGTAATTTTTGTTAAGAGAGTTCATCAATGCTTCATATCGGTAAAGTAAATGTATTCCCATATGGTTTTGTTGGCAATTCTATAGCTTCGCTTGTCTCGGCGGCTCAACCCTTGAAGGAGTTTCATCTTCTTAGCATTATGGGAATGGTTCTTAGAGATTGAAACATGTGGCTTGGTTGAGGGCTTGTTGGGGTCCAAGGAATTTATCCATCTGGGGTCCACAACTCGAGTTATTCTTTAGCCAAATCAATGATTTCCAGCAGTTCTAGATAGCAATTCATTCCATAACTCGCCCAACCTAAGAAGTACGAGTACCTCAAAGTGTGTATGTGCCCGAGGTACGGGGACAACAAGGGTTGAAATGCTTTCCTGCATCAAGGGGAATTAAGTATATAAAAACTAGGAGGCATGCATGTATTAGTGCTCATTTCACTACTTCCTTCTTATAGTTAAGACCCACATTGACTTAGACGTATGAATTTCAATCAAAGCACAAGTGAATAAAAGAGTCAACATGCCGATTCAATTAGGTATGAGAGATAGAACAAACCCACTTGATTATAGGTATGAGATATAGAACAAACCTACCCAATATTAGTTAGGGTGAGGGAGAACTTGCATTAAATGGGTCGATTCTACAATGTGCGAATATGGAAATTGAAATCGACAAGCCTGAGTCCTAGGTTGAAACTAGGGCCACAACATGCTAAAATGGCCTTAGAAGATCTATTTTGATTTTCTTTCCCCATCCATGTTTATTTTCCTGCCTAGTCTTGAGCTCTGCAAAGGTAAGGTTAGGTTATCCCAAGCCCCTCATTTTCATCCGGTAAGTAAGTCGACTAAGGAGAGGTACATTAGTTACCCACCCTAACTTTACATGAGTGAAAGATGAGCGAAGTAATAAGGAAAGAAGCATAATTACATATATAATTAGATAGATATATCATTGTATATGATATTCTTCTATTAGGGTATGATCGATTATGAGAGTGAAGATCCCATATGATGCTAAAGCGTAATTACATATATAATAGTAGCATTGTCGAAGGATTGAATTGACCATAAAAGAAAACTCTTCACACAGTTAGATAAACTAAGATCATATTTGTGATATAAAGAAGGGGGTAAGGACTTGACTGGGTTGATCAAGACCTTAATGGGTTGATCAGGACATACCTTACCGTATTGTTAACAACCCTTATCTCTAGCCTTCTTCTACCCTATAGAGCAGATCCTAAGCCCTTCTTATAAAGCGATTGACGCCTCTATCAGTTGCAGTTTGATGGGCCCCTATATAGAAGGGAAGAAAGATCCCTCCTGCTTGGATTGGTCTAATCTCTTATTTACCTTTTTCGTTCCTTCCTTTCTATACTTTCTTTATTTGGCCCTCCTCTTTGGGCATGCCAAGTGACATTTCTCTCTATGGTTCGTTTCTAAGCCTTCTATATGTTATTATAGAAAGACCCACCCTCTTTGGCAATGTTTCATATTACCTCTCCCCTATTAGTGAAGGGTTATTTTCACCCGTAATGGATCGATTCATCCTTAAGGTTAAGGGGTCGATAAAGGCTTTGACTTGGTGAAAGGATTTTGCTTCGACTTTGTTACTTTCATTAGATAACTTCGAATTCGTGAAAGGTGATTTAAAAACCATGTCATTTTCCATTTGCGTGAGCTATATCGCCATTGAACCCCCCAATATGGGAAGTAGGTAGTTCACTCGCTATCGCTCGAATTTGATCTCTTGATATCGCTCGACTTTGATCTCTTGCTATCGCTCGACTTTGATATTTTTCTCAACTTTAACTTGAAGTCGTTAAATTCGGGTAACTCAGAGATAAATTGGGGATAACTTCAAATGGGAATTCATTTGTACCAACCCAAAGAAATAAAGTCAATCAGTTCATTAGCAATAGCCAGCCAATAGAGTTAGAAGCCTAACACATAGAGTTAGGGGCATGCCCCATAGAGTTAGTGGTGGGAAAGGATACTTATTGGTATTCTTATTAGCAGACAAGCTATGCGCTCTCTAGAGAGTTATAGGTAAGAAAGATACATGCTCTCTTTGCTTAGGAGTGCTAGGAATGCTTCTAACCTCGATAACTGATCTATCACTATAAATTGCTTGGAAGAAAAGCCAGTTCTCACCCATAGATTATGAATTGCTTTTGTTTTCACGTATATAATATTATTTTTTGAGTAAGCACATTTTCAAAGAGGAGGATCTCGTGGAGGCCCCGTGCGGTTTTAATAATTAGACTGTGAGCTATTAATGAGAGAGGTTGTTATATTGTTCTCATATCTTTTATTAGTTTATTTCATAATTCTAGTGCTCCCTCCCCACCCCTACCTTCAAGGAATGTTTTAGAAATGATGCATTCGTGTAGAGATCTTATTTGATTTTCTAGTTTATAATCTTCTCTCACAAATTATTATTAAAATCCCCTATTATTATTGTTATTATCTAAGTTTGAGGGAATTGTGTCTACATGTGGGAACCTTGATCAAGACTTCTTATCAATAACTAGGATAACCTGATAATGGAGATTGATATCGTGACCCTATATAAATAGTAAGCTTCATAATAATGAAGTATGCTAACCCTGCTCCCTTCTTGTACTAAGAAAAATAGGTGTGTAAGGGGCCCTATCAATTCCAAGGATCAATGGTTTGATTCCATTACCTCCCAGAATATGGTTAAGATGTTACACCACTTCTATCTCTTTAGATCCCCAGTTATGATATTCTTACCCTACCAAACCAATAGAGATACTATGATTGCAATATAGATAGTTGGGATAGATGAGATGTTGAGTGGCACAAAAGAGTAGTATTCGAGGGAAAAAATTCTCACTTCCCACCCTACACACCTACATTCAAGTATTCTCCTTAACTCGAATTCTTGTTGTTTCTAAGCTCCATGGATTTGGTCATGCTCATGATAGAGAGGTTTTCCTGTAACCCACCCTCAGATGCATGCCAAGATTCCTCGAGAACATGATTAAGATAGATTGCCTCCATGAACCAACTTTGATACTAGGAATTGAATGTGTATCGTTAATGGAATAAGCTCCACCGAACATGATAAAGATGCGATATTGAGATCCAACTCATGTAATATAAGTTCAAGTAGTATGATTGGAAAGTACCACCCATAGTTACTCCAATAAATTCCTCTCTTGGAGCTGTCGGTGCACCAAAGAGTGTTATCCACAATTTTGGTCATTATGATGATGATATGATGATGTCATGATGATAAGAAAATCAAGCTCTTCAATGAGAATATTTTCCTGAGAAAAGTTGTACTTGTCTTCTTCCAGAAACTACATTTTTAAAAAGATAGTTCGCAGGCTACATATATACTCTCCTGCATATATACTCTCCTACATATGATTCTCGCAGGCTTCTCTTAGCTGGGGTGCGAACTTCTCGCACTGTACTCAAGGCTAGGGTGCGAACATCATTTTAATGAGGAAAAAGATGAAGTTCTCGAGTCTTCTAGAAGGGAATCTTCGAGAAGGATGAGTTGGCTAACGAATAGTTGTTCCATTACTGGCATTCCAGATATCTTGGGATCGTTTCTTATCCAAGCAACTAAATTATCTTCTCCTATATATTGAGGAGATTACTCATGGAAAAAGTTAGAAGAAGCAAGCTAGCAAGAGATTGATTGGAGAATTGTTGGAAGCCTGTATGAAGGACTGATGCTACAACAGCAAGAGACTAGAACAAGGTCATTACAAGTGGTTGATTTTCTTCATGCATGAGAAAGTGTGTGTGTCAGAACTAGGAGACATCGAAAGGAGACCTACTACATCAAGGCTCAGGTTGTAAGTTTCTCTTTCAATTAATTCAATACAGTAATATGTCCCTTTCTCATAAAGATGATGTCAATTTATTACATGATTCCTTGATCACATGTATAGACTAGATATTGAATACATTAACTTGCCTATATTTCGATTGGTTTGTGCTGCGATGATCTGAACGGTGCAAGAGCATTGGAGTATAAAGCTTGGAACAACAGAGACATAAGGAAAGTGTTCATAAGGTATGTCCATAACCCTTATCTCTTAGTTCATTCAATAGGCTAGATCTAGGGAAAGAGTAGTATTCTGTCCTGTTTTGTTCTAGATCCAGGTGGATCTAGGGAGATCGGTTAGTGTCTGCACCTACGGATTTATCCTGAAACAAAGAGGAGATATGAATGAATATGCATGGGATTCAAGGACCCAATTATTTATACCCTTATCCGATAGATGGGATGATGGACGAGCCCGAGCGAGGATGCACAAGAAGGCTAGACCAAAGGGAGAGGAAATAGTCCTGCAATTTAGAATATTGATTGGTTTAGAATGGACATTGTCTTATAAAGAGGATTGGATAAGTTTCCTTAGCGAGAAAGAAGGATTTTCCTAATTGTTGGTTGTGGAGCCTGATTATCTTCCTAATTTATAGGTATTTTACTTTCAGCTGTGTTTATACCCCATGAAGTATTTACACCCCAGAAGTATGTACACTCTTCCATGCGGGGGAGTGCAAAGGGGGGTACCCTCTCTGCGGGGTCCGAGGGGCCTATCCCCCCGGCTTGGAGGCCTGGGGGCAAGCGGGCCCCCTGCGAGGGTTCGGGGGCGAAGTCCCCGAAGCAAAAATTGCCTTATAAAAGTATATTGTAATTTCATTATAAATCTGGACCGTTCATTATAAGGTCGCAGATCTAACGGTAGAGATTATGTTAGGGTTTTTTTCCCTA